>CABFOV010000316.1:208341-225914 GCA_902141375.1 Timema poppense
CACACACACACACACACACACACACACACACACACACACACACACACACACACACACACACACACACACACATACATATATATATATATACACACAAACCATGTCCAGGATTTGATCTTGTAACTAGTTAATCATAACTGAGAACACCAGTTTAACTGGGATCTGTCTCCATCTTAAAATAAAGAAGATGCCAAGGTCCATAAACATCAAATCGATTGTTGATGTTTAACATATTTTTCCTTGAGACAAACTTGTTAAAATTGTTGCATGTATTATAGATTTTTTATTAAATTTTGACACTACTAGGCAGTTTCATTGCATAGGCCCAGTTTAGTATCTTTGTACCCAAGGAGCATTATTATATGGCCCATATTAAAGTTTATTTTTTGTCTCGGATTTCCAGAAGGCATAAAATTGTTTAACATCTCTAGTTAGATAGTTGCCTTTTTACCGCTCATCCGTACAGTCGACTGAGCTCACATAATGGACCTCTCCTTCTAAAATACTAGATAGTGCTTAATTTATTTGTTCTACCTCATCATTTCACGGGCACAGAATGAATATATGAAATATCACTAGGGCTCAACCAATTTCCAAATGCTTCGTGAACTACCGAGCCATAACAATATTTCTTCTGGCCTTTCTATAAAATTTTCCTTCAAAATATATTTTTCCCTTTTACAACACTTGAGTACATTATTCAATAATGGAGGCTACTTTATATTTCTCGTACATTATTGTTTAATGTTAAATTCCTTTTACAGATGAGGGTATTTAATAATGGTCTGGATGATTGTTGTCTTGTGGAAAAACGGATGTATTGGTAAACATTACCTGAAGTGATCCCCCAACAGTAAAATTTCTCCCCCAGATGGAAAATGGTTATTCATTAAATACTATTCTGCAAAAAAATGATTGACTGCATCTGTTGCATGGCTTTAAGCCATGGTTTGCTCATCCCGTTTTAGCATTTTGGCCTCTGATTACAGTTGTATCATTCACTGACATTTTAAAACAATTTTTATTCTTCATTCAACGTCAAATACATGCTGCTGCAAACAGTTTCTTCCTTGTTCATATCAAACATCTTGGATGACTTATAGAAGGTGATATGGAGGCTTCCTCTAGTTAAAGTCTTCCCACTTTCTGTCGTATAGGATCAGTTTGTTTTGTACATCTCGGAGAGTCAAAGTTTCACAATCAAAACATGAGTGAGTATAATTATCGCGTTTCCTGACAAAGCCCTCTGTGAATATATCGAAGAAAGTTTCTCCCACTTCTTAGGTTCGGCCGATAAACCAAAAACCCAAATGAAGGTAAAGATTTGCCTTAGAAGATATGGAATTCTCACTAAAGCAACCTCTTTTTGCCTTTTTGCCAATGTATCCTCGCACGCTTTTTCATCTTAAAGATGCCTTTTAATTAGAGGAGCATTGATTTGGATGAAGAAATGTGTATACACAAGTAAACTCAAATTAAATTATTATGTTGAACGTTACCTGTGTTTTTTTATTTGCCAAAAAAATAGTCTATTAGCTTTCTCATCTTTTTTGCTAGAAAAAGTTGAAAAAACGCACCTTTTTTTCTTTTTACTCTTAATAACCATAAATAAATAATAATGTTCGTACAAAATTTGTTTAGCTATAAATTCTCTACAAAAAAGGTTCAGTTCATGTTTAAGGTTAAACCAACGATAAAAGCCCTAACGAGGATCAAACCTGAATAATATCCCGCTATCTCAGTTCTTAAACGCAACACACCAAGTTCTTATTTTTAAAGTCCACCAAAATGAATTTTATATATAGTTATAATATATTAATAATATGTAGTTTCCATTCATAAAACAAAATATGTTTAATTTTTATTACATCATAAAGTTTAGCATCAGTCTCTCTCGTTTTAGTTTTACGGTTGACACAGACAAGTACGATAAATTCATACTTTAGTAAGGTTTAGTGCATATTTATTTACACATAGCTTAATAATAGTACATATTAGCTGTATGGCGACTTTTACTACAAACATACGTATCTATATAATTGTTGTTAAAAAAACTAGTGCTATTTTAGAACAAAAAAATAATTTTGGAAATATTAAGATTATAACAACTATAAGTACTCTATATCAATTTATAGCTTCACCAACATTATTCTTCGAAATTATCATTGTCACCATCACCATCATTATCTACGTACTCTTCATATTATCAGAGGCAGGTTTTTATGGTGAATATTTTTTTTTAAATTCTCATTAATTTTTCAAAATGGTGGTGTTTTGTGTTGAAAATTTCACACAAATATTTACTGTCATATCACCCTAATCTATATCGCCAAACTGTAGCATACAGTATGTGGTAATATTTTTTTCACTCATAGTGGTTCATCTATCAGTCACAACCATATTGTACGTTGAAAAATACCGTTCACTGTCTGCATTTGAAATGGGCAACCAAAGAGATTGCAGCGATTTTTCTACAAAAACATTAAAATGTTCACCTTTGTGTTTCAAACCTATGAGAGCTTTTACCACATCCACATAGTCACTGTCAATTTGTTCGGAAATTAATGTGCACAGTTCTTTGTGGCCTAGTTGAAAATCACACTGCAAGTCTCGGAAAGCAGGAAGGTCCTTGAACATTCTTTCAAGTTCCCTCCCATCACTTGAACTAGGCCTGCTCAGTAGCTTAGTAGGGTCAAATAGGTACCCTAATGCTTTTATTACTTTTATTTCATCACTATTTTTGGCTAGCATTGAATATAGCTTGGCACAAGTTAGTGAACCACATGCCTTCAAACACTCCTCAGTTTGTCCTCTACATAGTGGTGAAACTTTGGCTAACATCTGTACAACGTTGATACCAAACTGACCATCTCTCACTAATTCACACTTCGCTTTCAGTGATTCGATTCTTGATTGTACTAAATGTGCCACAGGCTTATCTTTACTTTGAAATTCCAAAATTGGATTTGTAATTAATTTACAATTTTCTGACACAAAGGCTACTTGAACCTTGACCATTTTACATTTAGTGTCATTCAAGTGTTCATCCAACAAATTTTGACCTTGAACTGAAAGATTGTTATTTTGTTTGAGAAAATTAACAATTGCATCAAAGTATTCTGACAAGTACACGACAGAATTAAACCAACTAGACCAACGAGTTAACACAGGAATTGGGTAAAGTTTCACTTCTAGTGTCGGGTAATTTTCAACTAGATGTTTCTTATATTCCGTTTTTAATTTACGAGCGTTTCTGAAAACGTTCTTTAGGCCAGAAATTACAGAATTCAACTCTTTTAAGTTCTTTTGCCATATTTCTCCGAGTAGATTAAACTTGTGACACCAGCACGTAAATCCTAATAAATGTTCACCAATTAAAACCTTTAATGTACTAACACATTTAATCATGTATGGAGCACTGTCTGTACAAATAGCCTTGATATTGTTAAAGTCAATATTTAAATCATTTATAGTTTCCATGATTGCCTGGCTTGTCGTAGTAGCATTTGCTGTTTGGAGAAAACTGCAAGACCCTAAGTAGAGTTGCTGTGATGATTTTCCTTCTAGCGTTCCAAACAGAATAGCAAAAACACAGTTGCCACTCCGATCTGTAGTTTCATCACAGAATATAGCCACAGATTTATTGGCTAAAGAGACTTTTATATTTTCTTTAGCTAAAGCTCCACATTTAGGGACATATTCTCGTCTTAGCCAGGAAGCTGAAGGTAAGTCGCCTGAACCTTTAATGTATTTGCCCATCCAACTTCTAACTACTGGATTGTCCAGTTTTTCAATAGGAATGTTGGCCTGCAAGAAATTAAAACAATTGTGTTGACAAATATCAGAATAATTAGAATACAATAATTAACCATAATCTCCTTCTGGATTTGTAATGATAAGGGATTTAAAGAAAAATATTAATATTGAATAGTAGGCCGACTAGGCTCACACTAAAATAAATGTCGGCCTAGTCCCAAATAAGGATTAGAAACATACATATTGCGCTAAAGGCCTAATTTTACCTTGAGAAACATTTCGGTTGTGTCCATTATAAATTCCACTTTATCATCTTTCGCCTTTTTTTGAGCTTGAATTGCCCCCTCAATGGATAACTGTCGCTTTACTCCTGTAGTTAAGGAAGCTTGGACTTGTTTAATGTGCCCTTTATTTTTGATGTGCTTTTCACACGCATCACGTCGTTTCCATTCAATTCTAGAATTACAGTGTTTACACAATACAATATTTTTATCATTTAAATAAAATCCATGATTTTTGTATTCATTTACACGTGAAACTGCACTAATTTCAATCGTTCTCCCCATGGTGAAATTAATAGTTGCTTAACTACACACGACTTTGGATAATGTGAAAAATGCAAATCATGATCTAATCAAGTATTAACACGCTAATTTAATGGTTTATTAGTGAAGCTAGTGACGGGCTATATCGAAAGAAAACTATCTAATACCAACATATGAAAAATGTGTAGCACCAAAAAAGTTATATACTTATTACCTCTAGAATATACATGCTTGAACATTGCTTAGTAATTGCAACAAGCAAAGTGTTTTTTGGCTTAAAATTTGATGTGCAGTCTATGAGTAGTAATTCTATTGTGTTTTATTTACTTAATCATTCCAAGACGGCAAGATGGCGGGTGGCGACATATGGTAGTTGAAATCTCTTGTTTGAGATATTTTTATTTGGTTTAAGTGAAATATAAAATAAGCTGAGTACCCAAAATAACTTAAATAAATATCTGGCAGCGAGTATTAAAATTAACGCAGGATATGTTAATTTTTTTTAAAAAAACTTTGAGGTGAAAAACACGTTTCTTTCCAGTCTTGTTTCAGTTTTAAAACTACGCATGCGCAAAATATATGATCCAGACACATTCTTAAGGCTTGTGAGACTTCTGTGAAAATAAAATGGCGGCAAATTTTACGCTGTGAAGGAATGTTTATTCAATAAAATATTGTTTTTAAAACTTCAAATCCGACTATTGAAATATTAAAGTGTGAAAAAAATATTAAATTTTTCGCGTTAATCGCGAGAATAATAAAATTTCGCGAGAATAGCAAAATTTCGCGAAAATTCGCGATTTGAAAATATGTTGGATCACTTCATAAACATTGTGAAACGTGTAAATATAGATTTTGAAGCTACAGAAAAACAATTCGCGTTTATCGCCAATAACAAAAAAACCTGCCTCTGCATATTATGTATAAATTTCTTGTTTATCACACAAGCAGCTGCAGATGTCAGTGCGTGGGAGGTTGACGCCCGAGCACGTGCATGATCCTGGTTGACAAGAGTTGCAGGTATTGCATGATATCACCTCCAGTACTTCCTCAGCAGCGGGTTGACTTCCAAGTCACTTAATGCCAATCATAGGCGCCGACTTGTAAAATACATTGAGGGTGCTCTATAAAAAGGGCCAAAATTAAGGTGCAATTTGATAGTATCAATATATGTTGAGAAAAATAAAAATAAAATTAACAAAAGAAAACAAACATACACAACACAAAAATAATCCATAAAATACTAGTACTGGCACTAACCAAAATATAATGACAATATGGTGACACATTCCAGGCTGTCAGTTCACGAGGGGCGAGTGCTGCCAACTTAATCACGCTTGCTTGCATATCAGATTACAGCACCTGCCGTTTGCTACGCTAGAAAACACTGTTCGCAGTGCAACCCTATATCCAAGATAGAACTAGCACCGTAATATTAAGGTCTTAAAAAGGCTGGAATATTGGGGATTCTGAGCACCTCTGAAAGTATTGTTGGGAGTGCTTGCTATGAAAAACACCCCTGCAGTCAGCGCCTATGATGGCAATATAGCCATTGCCCTTATACTATCTATGTTCATATGGTATGGGAGCCATCTGAAAGCATGTTAGAGATCTCCCCCATATAGCGGCCTGGTAGTTGGCTCTACTCATTTGGAGGCGTAATGTTGAATGACAAGGAGATAAGAGCTATGGCAGAATATTGCCTCCTTTACAGCAGTACAAATAATACTTCCGTTTATTCACGTCATCGATTATTTCCCCTGGCGTACATTTGACACACAAACTTCTCCAAGCTGGCATTTAGGGGCTCACTCACCATACATTCTTTTCCAAAGGCTTTGCACGATTCAATGTAGTGTGCTGCAGTGCTAATTAGTTCGAATGGGCGGACCCTTTCCTTTGCCGTAAAAGGCTGAAACTCTGTCCCAGCTAGTGAAGCTATGAGATCGTATCATAGCTTTTATGAAGTCTTCAGTGTTGCAGCCATCTGATAGTTTAGGGTTGTAATTCCCAACAACATTTTGAGGGTAGACAATCCAACCTTTTCTTTGCTTAACAATTCTCACATAAACTTGGCAGTTAATTTGTTTAGTGAAATCTAGTAGAATGATTAGGACATCGGTGTTATCAGCATGAACAACAAATGTAGGGATGTTGCTTTCTCCAACATGTGCAGCATGCAAGGCTAGCCTTGTGTCGTCCTCTTCATGGTCACAAGCAATTTCAGTACACTCTGTCGCTTCAATAGATGTGACTGTCCAGCACTTGTCTTCATAACTCTACTCTGAAGTTTGCTTTGATAAATGGGTGTGCTCCACAAATCAATTAGAAACTTAATGATGTTAGGCTTGTTTGAATTAGCTGTACGTAACTGGCCAAGACTTAAATTTGATGCCTCTTTTGATATTTGCGTACAATGGAGGTGTAGTATTATCTTGCCGGTCAGCTCTCTAAAAGTCATTAATCAAGTTAGCTTTGTACAAATCAAAAATTCTATTGATTCTGTTTCCTGGGCTCTGGAGTAACTTTAGAAAGATTGTCTCACCTATAGAAACCATATAATGTTTTGTGAATATCAGTAATTATTACACATAATCAATAATGGATTCCATTTATTTTGTCTCAGCAATTCAGTTCGATGCATTTTAAGCATGTTATCTTTGTGTGATGCATTTAAGACCCGGAATAGCGGGATATTATTCAGATCTGACCCTCGCTAGGGCTTTTATTGTTGGTTCAACCTTAATAATGAACTGACCTTTTTTAGATAATTTAAAGCTAAACCCATTTTGTAAGATTTTTATATGTTTGGTAAGGGGGAAAAAAAAGTGCGTTATTTTCAAAGTCATTTAGAAACAATTATAAGAAAGCTACCCATTTGGATTTCTGGGTTGCCATATTCGTAATCTACACAAAATAACTGAAAAAAATGACACCTCAAACGTCTTTACCGCAGAAATGGTACTATTTTTTCAACTAGTTGATAGACTAAAACACGTTTGAATACGGAACAACAAACAGACTATGAAAACAGGTAATTGTAGGTATACTTTGCAATTTCTCTTTGGATTTGACATTGCAATTTCTCTTCTAGTTTCTCGTTGCTTTTGAGGTGCAAATATCATATTTATGAGTTAAAATGATGAAACAATATTTTTTTTATTCTTTTACGGGTTTCAAATTTTGAGTGGTTTCTTTATAATTTCATCAAATTTCAGCTTTAAAGCTTATTGAGAAGAATTAAAAATTCTCAGGACAGTTATGCATACATATATAGCCTATATACATATATAACATACATGACATACATGACATACCATGACATACCATGACATACCATGACATAACATGACATAACATGACATAACATGACATACATACATACATACATACATACATACATAACAAACATACATACACACATACATACAAATACACACATAAATACATTAGACCATTCTATTTTAATTAATATGGATACTTTTCTCTGAAATAACTAATCAATATTATATTTCCACCAAAAAATGCGAAAACAATAGTTAAATTCGATAATATATAACATAGTAAAATTATGCTTTTGATTAATTTATTTAACAAACTTGAGTGTATTTTGTGGAACGCATATTACTAACCATGTTAACGATTTAAATTTATTTATGTACGGATGAGAGTAACTAAAAAGAGTAAATTACCCACACCAGTGGTCACGCGGATAAAGATATCCGTCTTGTCTGGTTTGGTTAGTGGGGCGACTAAAAGGTCTGGATTTGTATGCAATGAGGTGATTCCCCCCAATTGTTTCTTAACATTCCTTCACGTCAAAATGAACAAATGTCCTCAGAATTATACCTTCAACTCCGTTAGTATAAATATTCTTATTGTCCGGCCGGGTAGTAAGACGTGTAATAAGTGAAATAGAGTAAATGGACCAAAATTAGTTTGTAAGTAATATGGAGTAGCCTGCTAGTAAGCAAACTCCACCCCTATTTTTCATCTCAAGCCTCAAAGTCAATAGTCAGAAACTTTAGTCAAACATGCTGAACTAAATCTTTCAGTAAACAAGATTGAAAGTAAAAAATAAAACAAAACGTTAAATATTAAACAGTTTCACATTAGAGAAGTGTTTTTAAGGGTCAAGTTGTAAATGGATTGCTGAGAAACTTTCTGAAATCTAAAGCAATGACCTGTGAACGATAAATCAACCTTGGAAAAAATAGAAATCGGGTGAAAATACATTATAATAGGTTTTTTTTAAGTTAAGGAAAGAAGATAGAGCTCCTTTTCATTGATATTGATTAAATAACTTCTTCTTTCTTTTAACAATTTTCACCATATTTAGTCTTGTCAACAATATGTTTAATCCAATATCAGAAATTTATCTTCCCGCTATTTGAATATTTTTATATCGTAGCTTATCTCTGTGTACATAAGTAGGCCCACTGAGAGTATCCTAAATAAAACGTGTTGGTTTTACTGAGATTTAAATTATTTCAATATTAGGGGATTACCAAATTATAATATTACTAAAATATTATCAAAACAGCTCGCCTTTTGAAGGCATACGGAATGAATATTTAGCTCAACTAACCTGATTTTCCAGTGACGGAGAGGTAAAAGCTAGTTTCTCAGCTGAGTGTACTAGCGGAAGAAACATGGTCTCTACTTACTTGACGAGAACAAAATTAGCTGTTCGAAAACCAAGAGAAATATTTGGTACCCAAAGGGAAGGAGATAATGAAACTGGAGGATGTGGCATAACAATAAGTTACATAACCTTGTTCAGGGTATTGACTGGTAATCCCAATTAGAGGAAGCCTTCGGGAATAACTAGACGCAGATGAGAGTATAACATTAAAATGGACCTGAAATAGATATAATGTAATGACTAGATAGAAATAGTTCAAGATAGGAGTGACGTACTTTGTAAGTGCGGCAATGAGCTTTCGAGTTCCTAGTGCCATAAAGCGGTGGTACTTAACCAGGGGTTCGCGAACCCCTGTGGGCACGTAAAAAAATCTTAGGAGGCAGGTAAAGTATATATATATATATATATGTGTGTGTGTGTGTGTGTGTGCATACACACACTGAAACACATATAAAATATATATAGTTTATAATTTTTTATATAATTTATTTTAGATTATAGTATGTGTATAACGTGTATTATGCACCAACTTTGGGGGGGAAAGTTGAGGAAAATTATATCTGGGAGTACGCGGACAAAAAAGGTTGAATACCAATGCTGTAGACTAAGTAAGAAAGTAATATTGTACTAAAGCAAAGATCGTGTATTTGCATTTATGTGGATTGTAAGTTTTTAAATAATGCCAAGTCTCCACCGTGGTTCGGATTCCACGTTAAACTGTAGGTCCTTCATTTCATCTCACAATCACCCTACCATTGCACATTAGCGTAAGTGCGTATAACCCGAACGGGTAGTAAGACGCGGCGCTAATAATAATAATAATAATAATTTTTTAAAATTATTTTTGAAATAAATTAAATGTTAAAGTAAAGTTAAATCACTGAACTCTCTCCTGAAATCCATCATAACCAGGAAATCACTACCACGACAAACTCGGCGCAGAGCGAGGTCAAACGAAGGACCTCTCACTTAGAAGTTGGCCTCCCACACTTTATGACACAAAGACAGAGTACTACTACCGCAAGGGTTGGTTCGGGTTCAAAACTAGGTCGTTAATAACCGACAAGCAGGTAATAAAAAATAATAAAAAAGGAACAACCTCGTTTATAACTGTCACGGGCTGGGCTTGCAAGTCATTTGTTACGTGTGACGCGTGCGGATGCTGTATCGAGTGCAAGGGAACGACGCATTATTACCGCCAGTTTCATTGCCGATTATGTCGCTCAAGCATGTCAGCGTGGACAAAAAACAAAATAGCTCTTTTTATATGTCAAAACATTACTTTCACGTTTCACTTAAGCATAGGTAAATATCAATAAGAAATATGTAAGGTATTTAACGTACACTCTCTGGAGCAGCTGATTTTATCAGGCGGAGAACGTAGAAAGCGTGTGAGAGGGAGAGAGAAAACTCATAATCAAGAGCCCACTATACTTTGTATTAAAAGCACATAGTAATTTCTGCCTCTTTAGATACTACTTCATTCTTAGAATGCAGATTAAACATTTCCGTGGAAGTATATGTCTATTATTATTATTATTATTATTATTATTATTAGCACCGCGTCTTACTACCCGTTCGGGTTATACGCACTTACGCTAATGTATAATGGTAGAGTGATTGTGAGATGAAATGAAGGACCTACAGTTTAACGTGGAATCCGAACCACGGTGGAGGCCTGGCATTCCCCACATTCACAAGATGTCTTGTCAGAGGTGAAGGAAGGGTTTGGTAATCAGATAAATCTTTGCCGGGACCGAGGATTGAACCCCGGCCGCCAGCATAGAAGTCTGACACCTTACCCCTAGACCACCAGGTCACCAACTATATGTCTATCAAAAACAGGAGAAAAGAAAAAGCTAATTTTGATATGCGAGTCAATGTTTTCAAGCGCAAGTAGTAGAGTGATTTTTTATACTCATCAGAGGAAGAAAGGAAGTGTTGTCAGTAATTAAATAAGAGACCTCATCAGGGTCTAAACGTGATACTGTTTTAGAGTGCTTTGGTGCATCCAGTTAAAATGCAACCCAGTTCGCAAAATAGCTTAGAATTCATTAAGTAGGCAAAGTCGTTAAAACAACCGGGGATATTTGCATTTGAATGCACGTTTGTAGTGAATTGCAATTCATACGCAAACCCATCTATTTTATTGTCGCATCATGCCTATATTTTCAACACAATCGGTATCCGAGTCCAATCCTTATACGTGGTTTTTAACGATATCGACCATGAACGAGTTTCCCCAAAATTGTTTGAAAAATGACATTCCTATATACAGGTATCATTTTTCAACTAATTTTACTCGCTTCAGTGGCCGAATTGTCCAAGGTGTCACTTTTTTGTTGGAATGGTCTGCTGAAGATGAGGAGGACTCGAATCCCAGTCGGGTCTACTGGGGATTTTTTTCCTAAATGGTTATCCACTCTTCTTCCACGAAAATGTGAGTATATTATGTCTAAAATGCTTCCTTACTCATCCCTACTCCATTAGAGTAATTCTCACATATACGTATAACCTGAACAGGTAGTAAGACATGGTGGTATTAGATAAACAAAAATATGACCCACTTTAAATGGTATGCTTACTGATAATATTTACAATTTTTTTGCATATTCAGTGGGACTTAGTCAGAACATTTGTGTGTTTAAAAACGAAACAAAAGTTTTTATTTTGTGTTACCTTCAACTTTTGAGCCTTAAAGTTGGCCAAACGTAATCGGCTCAAAAATTTAACTTGTTCTCAGTCTGTCTAGCAACGAACGGGATGTACTTCGCTACAACAACATGACTGTGAGATACGCCTGGATAAAACTTCAATATGCTTTTAGAAAGTTTAGTTTTAATATTGCTAAAAACCGTTTCCATTTACATGTTGTATTTCAGACTTATTTGAAATTAAGTAAAACATACGAATAAACCCTTATTTTATAATTTTGTGTTAGAATTTTTAGAAGAGTGACTCAACTTTACACATAAAACGTTAAACTAAATAGTTTGAATTCAAATCTTAGTGTGTATTTAGAAACAAATTGTTGTATATTTAGAACTATGAATACTTATAACTAATACATGTAATTGAAAACTTTTTCATCAAACATTTAAAACAAAGATATTTTATTTTACTTCCGTTTGAAAGACATGGATGAAAATCACTGATCAATTTGTTGATATAAGATCACTTTTCTGTTTTCTTTGCATGAGTTTATAAATAAACATTGTTGAAAACTAGGTTTTGTACTACTACCAAATTACGTTCAAGGTTCCATGATAGCTTCTCAAATAACAGTATTATTAAACATTTATATAATCTCAAATATAAGTATTACTCTACATATATTATCCCAAACATCAGTGTTGGCTACTTTCATTTTTAAAATATGAAGAGTTCTTAGCTTAAATTTATTTAGAATAAATATTTTAGATCCCCGTATCCTTTCGGGATGTACTTATTTAAATTATAATTAAGGGTAGGGATGAGGAAGTTCGAATTTAGAGATCTTCCCGCATTTTAGTAAGGGATTCGAGCCCGGACCTTCCTGATACAGCCAAGCTAAACAAGATGAGCCTGACATCGAGCCCACGTGTCCATCGGTGTGGGTATTTGGATGAGAGAATGTTACAGTGTATTTGACTCGATTTTTATAAGGAGTCTGTTCACCAAATATTAGACTTACGAGCGTTCATCATAGCAGGCCTAACTCAGCTCCCGGCTCGTATCTGTTTGTTTGTGTCTGTGTGCGCGCGAGGTATGGGAGTAAAAGGGGGAAAAAAGTACCTACAATATGCCATATATGTTTAGTTTAGTTTATGGATAAGCCATTGGTTTAAAATAGTATTGATTGTTTATACGCATGATATAGTAACCATTATTTAATAAGATGTTAACCCCACAGATACACAAATTCAGTTTGACAATTGTTTAGACTAAGATTTTTCTCGATGTTACTAGTAGTACTGCTGGAATGGCGTGGAGCAGAGGTCCCCAACTTTTTTGTACCTTAGAGCACATTCAAAACTAACGGTAGTGTGGCGGGCACAAACCACTTTTTAAAATAAATTTATAGCCGAACATAATTCATAATGCAAATAACACACACACAAAAATACATATTATTAAAAAAATTGTGGGTTTTAATTTTTTTAAATTCGTATATAAAATAACGCTAAAAAGAATTCGACTCCAAATTGTAATCATTAAAGGGGAAGAACTTCTCTAAACAGTCAACGCGAATAAACCTACTCCAAACTGTTTTCATCAAAGGAACAGAACTTCTTCCAACAGTCAACGCGAACAAAGCTTTAGTCCTAACCTGAATATCCAAGCAAATAAACTATTTTAAGAATTGAAATTATTCTCAATTAGAAGAGAAACGAATACAATGCATTTTCTTTGTGAGGTGGTACTCTTGGGCTATCACATTCCCTTTCTTCCCAACGTTTTGAAGACAGTTCATTTCCAAAATGGTATTTTTTATACTACCAGTCCGTGTTTGCCCCCATCATTTTTCTGTTCATTTTCTCCGTTGTTTTGTTCACGAGGAATCCCCTCGTGGTAGCCACAACTGTCGTAAAGCCGCACCCACTAACCATAATCTTCTCTTTTCAGCCAACTTGACAGACGCACAAATCCCAACATCACCTGGTTTCTCATATTTTTGTCCCAGTTTATTTCAACCAAGAGGTTTTTTTTTGTTACTGCTTCTGAAGCGTCTTTTCCCCATCTTGGTTTTATATGGCAGATGACATATGTCCAGTTGCAGATATTTGAGGCAGTGTGTTTTAACTTAAACGATTTAGTAATAAAGTGATCTTATCAAAAGTAAATAAGTTATTATAATAAATACACGTTATTTAAATAATATAGGTTCACAATAATATTGTCTATTCATATTAATATAATTACTGCCAATTTTGATGGGAACGTGAATTAAAGGCTTTGCTCTGATTGCCATTGGGTGCTCGATCCCAGCCGGGTGTACTGAGGCTAGTCTTTCCTAAATGGTTTACCACTATCTCTATAAACAAATGCGGGTATACTTCCACTAAACTCAACCTTCCTTATCTCTAACTCATCAGCGTAATTAGTACTTAAGCGTATAACTCAAAAGGGTAGTAGTACGTGGTTCTAATAAAAATACCTGGGGTGTTTACTTTTTAAGAGTTTCCCACTTTTACTTCGTGTAAATTTGAGTACATTTCATCTCAATTCTACCCTATTCGTGCAACCACATTGTCATAAAAACACGGATAGCCCGAGCAGATAGTAAAACATCTATTTATATAATTTGCTAAGCCCCTTTCTGTCCAGTGAAAATTACAAGAAAACAGCTTAACCTATTATAACAAAGGGTGACTCGTTTTAATTGTTAGAGTTTGAAGGTGTTGGCAAAAAAAAATCCAATGAAGACTCGATTCTACTACCGACAAATTTCCTACATTTATGCCGAGTACACATTGGCTCATCTGTACAAACAATTTTTTTTTACATCACTATATTGAATCTCGGTCGGGTGAACTGGGGGTGGTTTTTCCTAAACGTTCTTACACTATTCCTCCACGCAAATGCGGGCTCACTTCCTCTAAAATTCAACCTCCACAATCCCTTATCCATTAGCGTAATTAGTACTTAAGCGTATAACCCCAACGGATAGTAAGACGCGGTGCTAAACAAACAAACATCACTATGGAAACCCTGAACTGAATATGAAAATATTTGTCTTTTGGTTAAAATTAGTACAACTAAAATTTTTACTAAGTGATATCAAATATATAATATATCTCTCTCTGCAAAAAAAAGGGGGGTAGGGGTATCAATAAAAAAAAGTAGTTTCCATAATTCCCCAGAAAGAAAACTAAAGATAAATGTAGTGAATTTAATATTCTTTGAAGAAAGGACTATAGAAATTGAATTAGGCCCTTTATGCATGGAATTACGGAAACAAGTTGTTTTAAACTAAGCCCTTCCCTTAAGAGTTATAGCTGAAAGTTCTCATCACTGTGGTGTGAAGGGTAAAAACACAAGTTCAGTTTAAATTAAACACCGAACATTAAACATTTATGGAAAGTTGATAGCCTTTGATGAGTAAGCCTTTATTTAACTATAAGGTCGAGTGAGGCCTCATTCTATAAACTTTCCTCAGTAAAAAAATGTTTGAATACTTTTCAGCGCTATAATCTGCAGTCATCACTGCAACTATTCAACAGTTATTATATATAATTATATAACAAAGATAATATAGACTTGTGGTTGAAAAAAAAATGGGGGCACAGGAACTACTGGGTCAGGGAATATTTGACAGTATATGCACATTATTGGTCATGTAAATACAGTGATCACGACGAAAGCTGATTAACTGTGTGTACTCCGCCAGCTGTAAACACCTCCATGAGTATGTCCTCACGCATTGCTGCGTTCATCATCACAATTTCTACTCGAGTAACCACCGTCGAAATATCTAAATCACAGCTCGAGAGTCAAACCGTTACTAAATCAATCTAATCGGGGGGGAGATGAGCAAAAAGGGGGACGTTGCAATACTAAAATTGAAACCAAAATATTTTCTGTGGTTTTGCTTTGTGAATGCTATATTAAGTAAGATTATATAGATCCGTTTCGGTGGTTGCGCCGTTATCGAATTATATCGGATTTATGATGGTCGAGATATCGGGATTTGAGTCCCGGAAGAGTGTATTAAGGGCATTATTTCCTAAATTGATTCATACAATTCCTTCACGCAAATGAAGGTACATTTTCTATAGAGTATACCTTCCTCATATTTAACCCATATATTTCAGAATGAGGATATCCTAAATATGACATACACACAATTTGTAAAAGGGTGTTTGTAATGGGCAGAGCCCGGATTTTAATCACATGTCATAATTCTTTAGGTTCAACATATACAATGTTCATGAATAAATAGACTGTTCATGATCCTCTTGTTGTATAAATGTATATTTTACTGGCCTTTTTTGTAGGTGACCTGGCGGTCTAGGGGTAAGGTGTCAGACTTCTATGCTGGCGGCCGGGGTTCGATCCTCGGTCCCGGCAAAGATCTCACAATCACCCTACCATTACACATTAGCGTAAGTGCGTATAACCCGAACGGTTAGTAAGACGCGGTAATAATAATAATACTGGCCTTTTTTTTGTCATTTGGGAATTTAAGGTAATATTTTCTTGGTATGCGTAATTTCTGAGTCATTTTTAGGAATTTTTGAGTTATTCTTAGGCATACATGTTGAATAGGTATATTTTTGAATATTATCGATATTTTATAAATGCATGAATGATCAACTATACATTTTCTCAAAACACAGTTGTCGGAATGAGAAGATAATGTAGCCAATGAAAGTTGTGTCCTCTTTGCTTGTGTGGTTGCACACTACCATTCCTGACTGGAAAGGGCTGTGCTAGAAGAATTTATTTTGCAAAGCAATGTTAATATTTAGCAGAATGCAAGAGTTTGGGTAATAAAGGCTTCTCATTAAATTTTTACATTTTTAAATCGCGTGTTTGATTTAATCGTGTGCATTTTATTACCAGTTTTTGTTAATATTTTAAACCTTTTTGAAAATAAAAATATTTGTTTAGAATTTTTAGGTCATTTTTCGCTTATCAAAATTTGGGTCCTGATAGTGAGCAATAGTAAGCCCCAAAACCATTATAAATACATAATATTTATATTACAGAACTTACAAAACTTGTTACCAGTTTCAAATTTTGACAAATTAAAATTTTAATCCATTTAACTTTGGTTCTTCCCTCTCTCCTTTGAATTCAATATTGGCTGTAAGTGACCTACATTATTTAATATTAGATATTAATATTAAAAGAGTGTATTTTAATTTCTCTGAAGAGAAAATTGAAACTTTTATATGGGGAAAAAATACACCTCTCTGCTATCAAACCCCGTCCCCCCAGCTTAAATTTTGGTTTTTGATTCGTTTTCTGCTTTGAATTAAAAACAAATATAACATATTTATTCCATGCCAATTTTTTTATTCCGTGATCAGCACTTATCATTGTTTTATAATTAGTAGGGCCAACGCTTAGCAGCCATGGTTATAAATGACCTAGGATAAGTGAGCGTTATGGTTAATGGTAACTTTAGAATAAGTGCACTCACATTAGCAGAGAAATAGGATTGGAAGGTCACGTTGACAAATCCCACTTGATGCCTCCTTACCCCCCCTCTTCAGTTGTCTCAGTCAAAATTTGAGCCTTGACCTTTCCATCCCATCTAATTTATAATGTGAGCCTGATGCCTTAAACCACAATCCCACCGGTAATGGCTTGTCCCTTGTTATAAGTTAGTTTGTGATTTCTTATAAATGACATACATCTAAATATATGTGCACATTCTTGTATTTTATTTTAAAACCTGGTAATTTTTTTTAAAATCCCGACCTAACGTTTTTCAAGCTTCCGCACAAAGTTCTCGCGTCACGAAGCAAACCACGAGGGAAGAAATATGTGACCGATGTTTTACTCTTGAGTTTTTCATTTTTAGGATTTGTGCCAACTCCATCCTTTCTAATCTCCTGTTGAAATAAATAAAGCTCCAAACCCTCCTCCACCCTTTACTTCACCTCTTCGCTGGCAGTGCAGTACCTTCTATAGTTAGG
>CABFOV010000317.1:0-30251 GCA_902141375.1 Timema poppense
AGAGTAATTAGTACTTAAAGCGTATAACCCGAACGGGTAGTAAGACGCGGTGCTAAATATTATTATTATTATTATTAATTATAAGTATATAAAATGCATGTGTCTGTGAAACTATTAGGTATTCTACCAATGCTACAAGGAATTAACTTTTATGTTTTATTTTTTGCGAATTTGTATTTACGTAACCAAACTATCATGAACTACCTTGAAATATATAAATATATAATTTTTTACTTTTTTTTTGAAAGTTGGGAACTTTTGTTCTGCATGTTTATTAATTTGAATATACTAGTGGTTCTTTGTTCAGTAGACCTCAGCTTCCATTATATTTTTAAAGTTTCGAAGATTTATTACAGTCTTACAATTTATTTTTCTATTTTAAGTTGAGATATCTATCGTAATTTACCCTTTAATTTGGAGTGGATGTTTTCCCTTGGTGATCAAATAAGACAGAAAATAAAGTACTGGATTTAATATTACATAGTATTCCGTATGAACGTTATTAAAGTTGTTTAAAACATATGTAATCATTCATAAATGTATACCTGAGGGTCTCGATTGATTGCCTAGAGTTTTAAAATATAAGTCACCTTTTGATCTACTAAATAAAACACTTTTTGAGCGGCCAACAGAATTAAAAGGATAACTAGATATCTAATGCCTGTACATGTCTTTGCCCAATGTAGTTAAAACTACTCCACGTATTTGGCAAATAGACATACTAAATGTCAAATGGTCGAATTAAAACACAACCTCGATCCCCCTCAGTCAATTAAACATTTTCTTCACGTGGGATGTTCCTAGGTTAAGTGAAGCTTGTTATAACTGTACCCAATAGCTGTTAATTGTTCCCATCACTCAGTAGAACCATTATTAGGCAAGTACAAATGAAACCCCTTCCCCAAGGTAGGTAAGGAGAGTCGAACCTTATCAAAAATATATTTTTTTCTTAAAACTAGGTATGATGGGTCAAATGAGGAACAAGTGGGATATAGTATATCAGGGTAAGGTTCTTATTAAATTTTATTGACCCTACTACACTTTAAGGCATACCAATGTTATAGGTCTTTTCTTTTTCTTTTGGGTTCTTAACGTGCTCTTTCTGAACCTATTGATTATATCAGCATACGACTTATAAACTAGCTTAAATATAGAACAGAGACAAAATCCAGCCACGGGTCGTTTATTCGAAACTCTGAAAGGGTAAGCCCACATTTAACTAATGAACATTTTTTGGCCATGCCGGAAATCTAACTCGTGACCCTAAAAACACACACACACACATATATATATAGTTGAGTTTTAAGGTTGTATAACTGTTGTGTTAATTTCTAATTTCAACTAAAATACTAACAATAGCTGTAATCGATTTGTCATTCCTATGTGTTGTCTACCAAACCTATAAATGTTTTATACTATACACTTTTATGATTGATTTGTACTCCCAAGATGTCCTTGAACACATTCAAATATGTTGTAGAGTTGACAATATTGGGCAACTACAGAAAAATCCATAAATCCAAGATGGCCAGCCCAAAATAGTGTAAATTTTCCCTAACAACAAAATAATATATTTTATATCTAGAGATGTTTGTGACCTAAAGAAACTGTTTGGAAGTTTGCAATTCCAACTTGAGAGGTATAAATTTGACTTCATTTGAGTTGTCTTTTAGTGCATTAGGGCCGAATTGACAATTTTTGTTTATTACATCCTTAGGTATAATACAGCTATATAAATGTTTTCATTAATAACTCATATTATCAATGCCACACTAGATTGATTAGTTAGTAGCTCTTGTGTTAAACAAATTCATTAAAATGAATGTACAGTACTATAAATCATTTATTTAATACTTGCAATAAAATTCTTGAGTAATTTTAATGTTAAATAAAACTTTTTTAAAAAAAAAAATGTATAAAAACAAAAGCATTGTGTGTGTCAACTCTCAGTGTAAAAATTAAACTTAAATTAGATTTGTAATGAAAATGACGAAAGAGAATAAAACGAGGAGCTGTGACGAAGAGGATGAAGTAAAAGGCTTGAAGAATCTTCGTTGCCATCTCGTGATTTCAAGAAAACGAAATTCAATTAAGATGGGTAATGGCGTGTTTGACTTAATCACTAGACCTCTTGTCATATTTAAAGAAAGATTCCGTCTGCACATAAAAACTAGGATTGTTCCACGTTGCCATTTCAAATCTGGCGTAGAGAGAGTAAAGCACTTAAAAGAAGTGGAATTTTAATTACGGTCGAGAGTAAATAGATGGGCGATCTCTTGAATTATCTTGGCACTAAATAACTATGTCCAGATGTGAACATGAGCATGTTTCAAAAGTTCACTTTAATTTAATTAGAATTTTACGTCCAAAATATAAAAGGCAAATTAAATATGACATGAATTCTCAACATTATAATAAAATATTTTCTCTGTTGGATAAAGTAGGAGGATTTGAGTTTTAGCCATTTTTAATAAACAATTTAAAAATAGATAATTATAGAAATAGCTAGGTTCTATAAAATGTATTTCATGTTTTAAGCTCATGTATATTATAATAGTTTATATTATATTTTGTTTATAAGAATAAGAATAAAAATAATCCTCCAAAAAACAAAGATTGAGAAAAGTACTATTTTAAAAAGTATGCTTCACTACAATTTTTTTTTCTTGTCTATTTTTAGCATTTTAATTATCTACCCGTTTGGATCATACACTTATGCAATGTTTACGATAGTCGTTTTAGGAATGAAAAAAGGTTATATAAATGATAAGAGTACCCATATTTTCGTATAGGGAGAGTGGAAAACTATTTGGTAAAAACCACCCTCAGTAAATTTAACCGAGATTCAAACCTCGATCATCCCATCATCAGCAGTCGAGTCTACTGCGAGAGTCACGCCTTAGACCATGCTGCCACCAAAGCGGGTTTCATTCCTTGTTGAATCAACATATTACATTACCTACTTACAAAAATAGTAATTATTAATTGTATAAAGTAGGTGGTTTGACCAAATTATTTAAATATTAAATGATATAGGGCTTCCTTTTCATGCAATTTGATTCAAATATTAGATTACTTGAAGCAAAGAAGAAAATTATGGTAGCTGAACGAAGAGGCAGAGGACATGGCGAATTGGCGGTCTAAATTCACCTACTAAAGGAATTTACCTGTAATTAGGAAGAACACATAACAATAACGTAACAGAATAGGGGTTTAATGTATACATCTACTCGCATCGGAGGTCACCTACTATAAAGATTAAAGTTCAAATAGACTGGCTATAATAGAAACGTAGACAATTACATTGAAAGGTTATAATCAAATGGTATATACCACTATAGTTTTCCTATCGCCTTTAAGCTCTAATACGGGTACATTAGCTCTAATAACTCTCCTTACGTTTATTCCATAAATAGGGCTGAGCTACGTTGCATACGTCTGTAAATCCTAATTTATTTAAGAAGTGGTTTGCTATTTTAAAATATTGTTCTCACCAAAATGGAGGCAGGGGGTATAATATGTCCCTCTACAAAATAAAACTTTTTAAAAAAAATTATTGCACTAAAAGCCAGAATAAGTTCATTTCCCGTGACATTTGACTTGAAATACTTGTAGATTTTCTCAAACAAATAAAGTTGTTTTTAATAAGTGCCTTAATAAGAGCCATTACCGAAAACAATAAGATAATTGTGGGTGTTTTAAATGAGTTGTAAATCAAATAAAAAATACCCATGTACGAGAATATATTTAGTTATTTTACTAAGCATTATAAACCAATATTTTAGAAACCAATATAAATAATGTCAAACAAGGAGCATATAATATTTAATAAGGAAGAGATTTAAATAATGGCTTCGTTCTTAAATATTTTATCCTTCTTATTTGACATTATTTGTAATTTTTTTGAATTCATAATTAATGCTTCTCAGGTAAAAAGGCCGTTTAAAAAAAAATAATTCCTTATTAAATATTATAAACTAAAGCATAAATTAAACATTGATGCATTTAATATTCAATTTAAGTATCCAGAATTTATGAAACTAATAGTATTATCTTTTAATCATTAAATTACTTATAAATAGTAAATTTCAAACATATTTTATTAATCTTCTATTATTTAAACCATATTATTGATTCTATGACACAGTTGATCTTATATACAATCTGTGTGTACCCGATGTATAACCCCACCTCCACCACCATAAACACGAGACAAGGGTTGTTGTCACCCTTAGAGTTTTGTGAATCGGCTCGAATTGAGAGGAGGCGTAAGAAACCCCTTTCCACCCTCTCCCCAACAAAACATACCTATCCTAGCCACGTACTCTCTGAGAAATTTCTCTCTCGCCTCTATTCGTCTTCATTGTACAGTTTGTTTTGCCACGTTATTGCATATCAGGAATGTCAGCCGTTTCGAGGGGGCTCAGCGACGTGGGGTGGGTGGATGGAGGTTGAAAAGAATGGAGCGCCATGTCATCGCCGCTAGAAAAAAGGAGGTACCGGGGGGAGGGGGAAGCTGTTCGTCGCACGGAGGGTTTCAGGTGATTAATCCACAGAAGAAATTAGCACGACGACAAGGAGGAATATTCTGCCAACCTTTGGGAAATCACTTGCTACCATCACCTTGGAGCCAAGTCAGAGATATATAAACAAAAGAAGGTTGGACTATCTAGAAGTTAGTGGTCAGGGGTGTGTAATACTTTAGCAGGCGTTTGCTCCTTATTTGTATAAATTGTTAGAGGTGCCTCCACTCAGTTTTCTGTTCAAATTTGCTCCAAATATTAGAAAAACCCAAGACTTTTCTAGTGTGACCAATAACAAAATAGCGAAAATATTATAATATTTGAAATAGCATGACGATTTTAAAAAATATGAAAATTTGAAAAATACACTTTGGGCCAGTCTCATAGTCAGACTTAGTACACCTCAAGTGCAGTGCTATCCTAAATACAAGATTATATCTATTTTAACTCGAATGGAATGTGTCAGACTCACGAAATTGGTCCATTCCAGTATGGACCACACTTAAGGAGTACTAACTGTGGCTATTAAAGTGGACCTTAAAATAGAACCTTTTAAAGAACAAACCTAATTCTTTGTTTTATATTGTTGTATAACGCTTACATCTTGTTTTTTACTTCCAGATGACTAATGATGATGCCATAAAAATGTTGAATGCTCTCGCGTCAGTAAAATGTTTATGAACACATGGTGGACAAATTAAAATTAACAATATTTTATTTATATTTAAAATTATTATAAACTTTATAATTAAATAAAATTTTCATTTCCTAAGTGTTACATGTTTTAATAACTTTTTAAGGTTGACAAACATTTTAAGTCAAGTTTTGACTATTCCCCCCCTTTTATCTTCCGACGATAATTTTTTGTTTACGAATTTATCTGTAAATAAGTATTCTATTATATATTTATTAATATAGTTCACAAATTTTTATTATAGTGTAATGATATTGGTTTGGATCACTCTAAAATATATAAAAAGTCATGGATGAAGGTAACTTTTCTTTAAAGTAACATACGTAGAATATCCTTTTATGATTCATCCATGAAGAAACACGCACTTTTCAGAAATAATGTGAAAATGATTACACCATTAAAATCTATTTTTTGTATATTTTTTTCTGTTAAAAGAACAACTCCTCAGTATTTGGCAAAGGACGCCAATTCCCAAAACCAATAAGAAGCTAGTCTTCACAACACCTGTCGCCAGGACTCTTTATATTTGTTAGATTTTACACTGCTGATGAGGGGACCAAGAGGCAAGGGGCCTGTCATATATATAAGCCGCTTGTTCGTATGGTTAAGGGCACAAGCAAGTCACACAAGTCAGTCAGGCACAAGCAACGTAGTCAGGGACTCATTGGCATTAGCAGTGTCTCGCAATCTCAGTCCAACAAAGAATACAATAATGTACGTTAATATCACAAGTGTGCATTTATATCAAGCATTTAATTGGAGTATGTATCAGTAATTACAGATGTCAATTGAATAAACCGTGTGTGAAATAAACAGCCATCAATAGTTATATTTCTTTCATTTATAAAATATACCTATTTAATTAGTGCTCGACAACGGAGCAATTAACAGCTAGTTAAACGGTATCTATTCCATACAGTGATGATAGGCCCTCGACCACGGAGCTATAGACAACCGAAATATTATCACAGCATTATTATATCTGGAATTAATCCGTACTGTTAAATAAGCATTAAATTTTGTATTTTTTTTTTTAATTCAATTTATTGTCAAACATCAGGAATTTTAATAGTGCCTCATGACAGTAGCAAAATGTATTATACAATTATTTAATGGGGTTTTTAAGTTGTAGGGAGGTCAAGATTTGAATCCCAAAGAGGCATTTCTGTCATTGTTTATCACCTTCCCATTACTCAATTGATGAAACATTTACGCTCTGTATTATCTTCTTCATCCTTGCCCCACCAGAGTAAATATTCGGAAAGCCTTGATGGTTGGTAAGAATCAGAGAACATATGGAATTGATCAAAACCACTCTGAGAAGATTACATTAATTAATTTGATCTTAGAAAACTGAGTTAAAATATGTTATAGCTAAAATTTTAAAAGATATAGACTATAACAACGTTTAGAGCATGCATATTAATGTATTTATATCCAAAAAATCATGTTTTTTGGATGACTTTAAAATTAAAAGTCTTAAATTAAAATAATATAATTTGATTTTACCAAGGGATAATATTTTTGAATTTTCAAAAAATACGTTTAGACTGTTGTGTTTCAAAATATGTATAAAGAATGATCTGATCACGGAACAAATCTTGGTATATCAGAGAATATTGTCGTGCCAAACCGAGGGTCTTAGGTTCGATTCCCGAGTCCAGTTCTCATTTTTCAAAAATTTAAATTAATGCATGTAGTTTTGTATTCTCTATTCTCAAACACTCCTGTACTGATGAGTTCAGGTATTGTCCTGACGAAAACACAACTAGCTAATCAAAACTTAAGTAAGTTTAAAAATTGCATCTGGACATGGGAATCGAACCCGGGACATTTTTTTAGTTCTCATAGTATAAGTAAGAGTACCTGCGTAATATAAGGTTATGACTAAACAGTTAAAACTAGATGACAACATAGGTCACCAAAAATTGCTCAGTACATAAAAGTCCGGACACATGATAGTATTCTGAGCTAACTCGTCTAACAGATTATGAGAGTATCCAAAATAGCTTGAGGTTGAACATTTATTTTTTATTGTAAACCTTAAATAAATAGTTTCTACAAAATAATCAACTCTAAGATCTCTTTCAACAAAAGTAGATAACTGAAAGTTCAATAGTACTAAAAGCCACTGCGGTGGCCGCATGGTCTAAGGCGTCACTGAACTGCCGATAGTGGGGAGATAGGGTTTTACATTTCGGTCGGGTGTAATGAAGGTGGTTTATCTTAAATGATTTTCAACTTTACCTCCATGCAAATAAGGGTACATTTACTCTTAACCTGACCTTTCTCAACAGTAACACACTAGCACAAATAGTCCATATGTGGGTACTCCGAACGGGTAGTGAGACCTGATGGAAAAAAAAAGGGTATAATATTAAACTATACAAGCTACTGTTAAATTTTAGAGCTACAAACTTTATACTTGAGGGATTAGTTAAAATATATTACTGTAGGTTATGTTTGTGCACAATTAGGTGTTTTGGGTTTATTTGGTTTTAATGTTGCGTGCCAATGTTGGCTCGTGTATTAGAATACATAACGCCAGACTCTCTCGTTCTGTAACAAACTTGTAATTTGAGTCCAAATCACAAACATTTGGTTACTAAATTAATGTGTGCGTAGTTGGTCAAATTAATATCGAGAGAAGGTAACTATCAACGAGCCATAAAATCGAGAATGCAAGTGTTCTATGTCCAATTTTTCACTTTTGTGTAAAAGAGCATTGAAGTTTGACCTTGTGTATAAAACCAATGATGCATTCTAAATAAACGTATACACCAAATATCTCAAATTTAACAATTTTGGAGATAGAACACTTGCATTCTCGGGTGACGATTAATGTAATGTGATAATATAAGATTTTTGTTTATAACGTACAATCAATTAAAAGTTATGATAAAATCTAGTTTTTAGTAAGAAGTAAATCCTAAAAATATCAAATATGATGTGAGGATAAATAAATATAAAGTTAGTGATATTTTAATTATAATCACATTCATATCTACTCGTAAAATTAGATTAAAATTACAATATATCACTTGTCTTTTGTATACGAAAAGTTTAAATATTGGTATTGTTAAATTAATGTTACGTTGTTCCAGGACATACTCTACCAACTTACGGGGGAAAAAAATACTATTGAACTTTTATCACAAATATAGCAAATGACTAGCAGCACCATCTAACCTGCAAAATATTTCTACAGAGCGAAATGTTGAGATAAATTTTGTTGTTTTCATGTGTAAATACAAAGTCACCTTTATGATAAAAGTTAAATAGTATTTTTTTTTGTGCGTAAGTTTTTGTTTTGAACTGTTATTAATGTAAAATCAAAGGTTAGGAATAGTCATATATGTTATTCCAGGGCATACATATGTTATTCCAGGGCATACTCTACCAACGTACAAAGTTTCATTCGAATCCGTTCTGAAGTTTTGGTGTGATTGAGTAAAAAACATCCAAACACACAAACTTCCGCATTTATAATATTAGTAAGATATGTTACCTAGTAGTATTTTCAAAGTAGAATAAATGTCAAACATAAAATTGCCTTTGCTCTCATTAACTAAGATCCCTTCATTATTCTTTGTGTGTCTTTAAATTATAGAAATTAAGTACATTTAAAAAAAGTAACACTAACTCATTAATAAGCCGATAGGATAGTTAAACACTACCATGGGTGCTTTGATTGCACACTAACCAATAAATTATATAAAAAAAGTTTAAGGTGGGTTAAACCCATTACAAAATTGAGAATTTAATAGTATATCATAGAAATACATACAAAGAAGCAAATGTGTACCAATTAAAAGCAGTTGAAGAATAAAGGCCATAAAAATTTTGATCATCCCTGTCTAGAAAAGAGACACGTGTATGAGAGTAGAGAAAGCGAGAGGAAAAAATAACTTACTCATTCACTCTTTATTCTTTCCCTCCTTCTCCCGCCATCGTCCCTTGCCCCCTGAACTACCTCTTTTCGTGGGAGATATACCCTATTTATCCACGTCTCAACATTCGTTTTCACCAGGGAAAACAAAAACTAAGAGGTTGGCGCACGAAGGCAAAGGAAAGGGGGAGAATGTAATCGCACAAACATTGGTATAGATGGCGGTGGTGTTTTACTACGGTGTTCTGCTGTTTTTCAGAAAAGGGAGAAGGGGAAAGAGAAAAAAAAAATATCCCTAATTGAAAATCGAATTGTAACCAAGACATCTGCAACTGTGTGTTCTGACACCCCAGCCACCCTCCTCCCGTAAAGAAAGAAATAAGAAAATTAAAGTGATGTTGCCAAGATAGGGAGAGAAATTGGTATAGGCAGGAACAAGCTCTAAATTAAAATATCTCTGCTTTTTATAACTTTTTTCTACTGATTTGTTTGTCCAATCCAATTGTTGAAAAAAATAAAAACAAAAAATATTGTGAGATTCGTTGCAAAGTAAACTTAAATGTAAGTACAAACCAATAACGTAGGATTTCAGCCAGTGTAATATGCATACTCTATTTTGGGTACATTATAACAAGTGAAACAAATAATCAATTTTAATTACTTTGGCAATTTAAAACAATTTCCTTTGTTTTTTGGTTTCAAATTAATAAGTTAAATTTCAAAATATATTGAATAAATAGGGATAATATATTAAGAAACTGTTTTGGTTTGAAAATAAATGGCGGCGCACATACTTTCTTGGTATATTGAGTAAAAATTAAGATATTTACTCAAAACTTGTAATATATATAAAACAAAATATTATTCATATTATTACAGCGTCTCACTACCCGTTCGGGTTACACGTACTTACGCTAATGTGTAATGGTAGGGTGATTCTGAGATGAAATGGAGGACCTACAGTTTAACGTGGAATCCGAACCACGGTGGAGGCCTGGCATTCCTCACATTCACAAGTTGTTATTAATACACGACTTGTCAGAGGTGAAGGAAGGGTTTGGTAATCAGATAAATCTGTGCCGGGACTGAGGATTGAACCCCGGACCTCCAACACAGAAGTATGACATCTTACCTCTAGACTACCAGGTCACCTACATCAAACGAAATAATATACATTATTGCGGAAACACTCCGCTGAAGCGTTTAACTAAATAATATACGCTATTACAGAAACATATTTAGAACAAAGTAATATACCTGTTCAACAAAGAACATAACAATCAAATTCAAAGAAATCAATCTAGTAAATATATTTGCCAATATCTCAGAAAACATTGGTTTTGTAAAAATATATTTTAAATAATTTTTTAAAAACTCCAATAGTAGACTACTAAAAAAATGCAAAGATAAATTATTTCTTATGTCAAATAATTGTGTAGATATTAAAATTGGAAATCTACGCTTGTGTAAAGTAGTCTCAAAGTATTTGCGTGGCAAAATGAGATTAACCATTTTATTTGTAATGTTAAACAGTACATAAATTTGAAATTTAATCAAATTCGTGAGAGAAGAGTTTAAGAAAATCGATTTTTTTTTCTTTTCACGCTCAAATAATCTTACCTTAATTTTATGGTAGGATAGATATTTCATGAACGTTTTGCAAATAACTTAATTAAAACCATTAAATACTAAGATTAAGCCAAATCGTAAAAAATATTTCCGCTCTAGTCCCGGTAACAAAAGGTAGTTTACTAAACATAGAAAGTTTGCTGATGTGTTATGATATTATTTCTTGCCGACTTTAAAAATAATTTCTGTGGATAGTAAAATCATTTGGATCAACATGGATAAAATAAACCGCAAACATGATAGATAAAAATTTACCCTAAAGGTAGTTCTAATTAATAATCTTACAGGCGTACATGTGCTTTTTGTAGGATTTTGGTAGAAAGGAACTTTAAATATAAACATGTTTTTGCGGTCATCAGTCATAATATATTGCTTTTATCACATTGCTTTTCGTTAACATTTACGAAAATGTTTTTAGTAACCTTTGTTACTTGCTTACTCCATGACAATATGAACTTGCAAGTTAATTGCCGCAAAAGTACGCCACCTATTTTTATCTTGAGATAGTTCTATCTATTCCCCCTCATTACACCCTTTATCTTTCATGTTCATTCTAATCTTATGCTCCCCTATACGTCTGAGTATTCCCAATGGTCACTTCCCATTGGTTCAGCCTGTCAGTACCCTGGACAAGGTTCTAG
This sequence comes from Timema poppense, assembly GCA_902141375.1. Classification (NCBI taxonomy): domain Eukaryota; kingdom Metazoa; phylum Arthropoda; class Insecta; order Phasmatodea; family Timematidae; genus Timema; species Timema poppense. Next base: position 11,377 of record CABFOV010000317.1, read on the forward strand.
ATTCTTCCATTTGCCCTGCATGTTCTGCCCACCGTAATCTACGAGACTTTATTATCCCAACAATGTATTGTGATCAGTACAGGGTAAGTAACTTATCATTATGTAACCTCCTTCACTATCCAGTAACCTCATCCCTTTTTTGGACCAATATATCTTCCTAACCGTTTTTTCAAATAATCTATTTTTTTAGCCATATAAGGTAAGATAGCGCGTTTCACACCCATAAAGAACTACCGATAAAATTATTGTTTTGAATATTCTGAATTTTACATTTCTTGAAAGCAGGTGAGAAGTCAACGACTCACTGACCAAGAAATAATATTCAAATTTATAACCATCCTATTATAATTGGACTAAATATGTATAAATTATTATCTATATTAGGATAAATTAGATTAGCAATTTGTGAACGTCAAATCGAAATGAATGAATCTACTAGAAAAACCAAATCTGAATGTCCAAATAAAGGTTTTACGTTACATTAACTCCAGTAATAGCCATGGAGCATATTCTATCCAACCCTATTTGAGAAATGTAAGACAGAGTTTTCTGGTTGGCAACCAACCAAGGGACCACCCGGCCGGTTGCCTAGCAACTAGGGAACAACAGCAGCACACGTGCGACCTGTAGCGAGCATTGCAACTACAGTAGCAACTGACGATTTGCCAGAAGCGACGTCAACATTGACATCGAAGTAAGAGATGCCTCTTCATTTCAAATGGCTCAAAAAAGAGGAATTCTATTCCCCTTAACATTTCTCACCCTTTTAAAAAATAGACGACATTGATACCTTATTAAAATAAGCGGTACCGTCATCGCAAAAAACTTTCTCTCTTTTATGCCTAAAAATCGAGAACCTACTCGTTAAATATGCGACACAAAATAATATACATTATCGCAGAAACATTCTACCGTAAGCAGCATTAGTGAAATAACATACACGTTTACAGAATTGAGAAAAAAGTAACATATCTGTTCACAAAAAGCTTAATCAATTTCCCAGACCTCAATTTAAAAATATATTTGACAATATCTCAAAAATATTGGTTTTATAAAAATTTGATAATATTAAAGGCATTTTATTTTTAATAGTATTACAATATTTAAACGATAAGTTATTTCTTATTTCAAACATTTGTGGAGATATGTTCAAAGTTGGGAATTTCTGGTAATGTAAAATACTCTTAATTTATGTTTATCGAAAAATGAAAAATTCCATTTCGTTTATAATGTTGAATAATTCCAGTATACGAAATGTAATCAAAATCTTCAAATTAAATTTTGAGAAAAATAGATTTTTCTTTTTTAACCTTAAAGTAAATTACCATTAATTTTAGAACTGACAGAAAATTTCAAAAATTCTTCTGAAGACACTTATGTAAACCTTAAATACCAAGTTTTAGTCCAAATGGTAATTTGATTTTGGAACTAGACCGCTTGACAGAGAGAAAAACAGATGACATTTAAAATTCTAATTTTTGGGTTCAAGCTGCTATAAAACGTTGATATCCATAAAAAAGATATCGAGTTCAATTTTTTGATGATCACAATACTCTACCCAGTTAAAGTTTGAAGATAGTCTAGAGTTACATAATTCCTTCTGATACACTCAAACCATGCTTGACATTAAATGTCCTGAATATAAATTTCACTGTCTAATCTAAAAATAAATTGCTGATTACAATAATGTGACCTGTTTTCATAATTGTGTTTGTTGTTTCGTATTCATATGAGTAAATAGGAAAAGAGTTTCCTTGGAAAATAAAAATTACACAGATAAGGTTCTACATTATTATTTAATTTCAGCTTACATTTAGCATACATACATAATATTATGTATTAGAACAAATCAATTACTATTTTAACTAAAAGACAAATATTGAAATTGAAAGAGTGTGGGAGGATAAATTAACAGAAAGAAGCTGCTTTAGTGGAAGTTCTTTCAGGCGTTGCCTTTAACTGTGTATTTGATTCATCAGGCGAGATTAAATCTGCGAAAAACTTTCGTTGATATCTTAACATTTAAGACTTTCTAAAGAAATGCGATTAACATACGAGCTGACGTTTTGATTTTGAAAATATGCCTCTCCGAGTTGTACAGTATAAATAATACTGATCCTACAAAGCAAAAGGTCTGCAGACTCTAACTTGAGGAAGACTATCCATCGCCTTCAGGAAATCATCAAAGATATGTCTGACATGAACAAGTAAGATAAAGATTGCAGCAGCATGTATTTGAGGTTGAACGCAGAACAAATTTTGACTTTAAGATGACATTGAATGATGCCACCTTCATCAGAGGCAAAAACCAATAATATTATATGAGCCAATAATGAATTAGATCCATACAATATATATAGTCAAACATTTGTTTAAGAATAGGTTATATTAAATTTTAATTTGCACTTTGGGAGAAAATTTTTACTTTAGAGGGATAACTTAGATAATGTTACTAATTCTTCTGCATGCGTCCAAAAATGTATGTAATACTTTCATTTGTTAAAGGAGTTTAAAATTATAAAGTTAAACAATTGTGTACGGAAAATTGACGATAACTTTCGTTATTGACTAATGAAATTGATTGATGAAGATTTTTAAAATATACTTTTAAAGAAAATATTGTATTTGTACTAGAGGAAATATCGAGACAAACGGTTCAGTAATTCGCGAAACATTTGGAAACAGACTGAGGCCAACTTATATTTCGAATGGCCTTTTTCTGTTCATAAATTTGCAAAGTTGCACAAATAGTTTAGGAGATATTTAGTATTCTAGAAAAGTAAGACCTTTGTTACTTTAATGAAACTCAGTCGACTATAAGGATGATCAGGTAGAGATTTTAAAGAGTTTGACGCCATCAGATATACCACTACACAAGTTAAACTTTAAAATATGCATTATAATAATGATCCTTAGGTTATTAAATACTAAACAAGGCATATGTAATGGAAGCTGCCAAGCAGTGATCAACTTGGATTAAACCTATTATCCAATAAACAATTTAACCGGTTTATCTCACGCTAATATATGTTTATTACCGACAGTCGATTTGTATCCTATAAAACCTGGCATCCCATTTATTTTGAGGTGGATACAGTTCCCAGTTAAGCCAATATTCTCCAATATTATTAATTAGTTACAAGGTCAAACCTAGGACATGGTTGGTATTTAACTGTCCAAGCCTATTTTCAGCTATGGCCTTTTTGTTTACAATTTTCTAATTCGTTAAATAAACATTGAATTAATTTAGTTCACTCTCACTTTATCCACTTTAACGACAGAAATATACTTTTTTCAAACAATGCCTAGAATGATATGCTCTTAACATTATTGAAGGTTAGGTAAGTTTTGTTAATTTAGTATTATAATCAACCTGTTGGTGACAGGCCTAAGAACTAATGTTAAATAATTGTTTAAACTAAGGTTATTTAATGTTTCTCGGGTTTGTAAGGTTAATAATATTATTTCTTCAAACTATTACATGGAAATTTGTTTATTTATTAAGTAAATTTAAAATAATCAACCTTATTATGTAAAAACGGTTACTAGTCGATAATGCAACTTAAAAATTTTAAATCATGTTTTATCACTATATATCAATCCCACACGGCGTCACCCATGACCCACTGTGGTGTAAGATTTATACAAGCCCCCCTCCCGCCACCTCCCACACACACAAAAATGGTATAAAATTAGGGTCGATTTCATACGCATTATTTTTTACAAGGAGGATGCGGCATATTTTTATCACAACTATCTCTGTAACGTAGTTCCAAACAACAATATTTTCTTTAAAAATTTGTTAAAAATATCCTAATTAAAAACCCAATCGAAAACTTAAAAATCCAGTCTTGAGGTATATTCGGACCTCCTTCCGTCAACCTATGTTAAAAATTGCAGATCTTTGCGTGCCGTAGATTTGGCTGGGCATCGCAAACATACAAACACTTCCTTTTATTATTATAAATATAATTGTCATTTTTATTGTTATATTGGGTCCTAAGTATCATATTCACAATATATTGTAAATAATTAGAGATGTACAGGACAAGGTCCTTCTCGAAATATCGAAAACTCGAATTACGCGGAAAAACATTGAAAAATGAGAATACATATTCCAAGTAAAATAAATGTTTAGTAAAATAAACACATGAAGGTATTATTACCGTTGAAAACCGATATCAGGGTGTTTGTGTTTTTGCTTAACATTTTTTTTATTGTTTTTGTTTTTCCCGCATAGCCTCGAATTGTTTACCACTCATTATCTCTTGTCTTTTTCGACACGTCTTATTTCCCGTTAGGGCTTTCTTCATAGTTGCCCTTGTGAGGTAGGGAAAAGGAAGGTATAACTTTAAAATTGCCTTATTTAAATGAAAATAATAATGTATCTACAATAAAATGTATTTTTTTATAGGTTTGTTCTGTAAAAAATTATTATTTTAAACATTTTCAACTTAACTCTAATTTAAATATCCATAGGAATATCTCATTTAGAAACATTACGTTGTAATAGTCTATGACTTTCAACTAAATATTTGATTAATATTAAGAGTAGGATTTCACTTAAAATATTCCCAAAATTATTTGAGTTAAACAAATTAAAAAAATAAATTTTCAATACAAAATAACATACCGTAAATAATAAAAAATATTTAAATTTCAGACTAGATTAGTTTTTTAAATACATGATATTAAAATAGGGACTATTAGTTTAAACAAACAATTTTTCAAAACAGCAAAACCCAATAAGCGTTAACACTAGGGAGACGCGACTATACTCGTATAAATTATTTAGGGATGTAAAAACCCACCAATGCCTCGAATACAGTTCCGAATTTACCTAGAATCCCCAAATAAAACTCGTATTTCCTTTGTTATAGTCTAAATATTTTTTTTTAGTCCACGTCAGTAACAAAATGAGGAAACTCAACACACGAGAGATTGTTTTCCATCCCTCCCTTTATCTATTTTTTACAAAAAAAAAAAATCCGAAGGAAGAGATGTGAAGGTTGGGAACAAGGGAATAGCATGATCTTGTTTTCTTAATTAAATGTCATAGATGACAACGACGGCATACCGTACCTTGTTCAGGTAACACTTGTGAAACCATTCCTAACACAGTCCTTTTGCATAGCCAGAGGAAAGAAAGAACAAAGGGTTGGTTGGTGACAAGGGGGTGGAGGTTTAGCGCATGTATCGTACTTCACTTTGTGTTGTAAGAGTAGAGTGCGTACTGTTTATGAAGAGGGGAAAAAAAGAGGGTTGAAGGGGGCGGGTGTGTTTATTCTCTTGCACAGCATGAAATAGCCTTTGCCTCTCTTACTTCACGAGAACAAGTTTTGTTTGGACATAAATAGGGACGACAATGGGCCAACTGTCACTAACAGGTAGGGAAATTAAGTTTTTTTTTTTCTAATTTGAAGTATACTGTATTCTCGATTAAATTATTTTCTTACACAATTTGGTATTTTTTTGTAATATTAATGAAATATTCATTTCCAAATAGAGGCGCAAAGAAAACAAAATAATCAATAAAGATTGTATTCCATACAATTGTAATTTTATATTCTTAAGGACCTTAGCTAGTATTTGATACTATATGTATATCTTACACTGAAGTTAGGTATCTATCTATTTTTTCACGTGGGATTCTCAAATAATAGTAATAATACTATATCATAATACTAATTGTTAAATTTGACACTGGCATTTCCTTGACTATATGTTATGACACACCTGCAACTATTTTTTTTATCTTTCTTTATTAATCTCAACTAGATACATTTCTAGAAAAGTTTAAAACATTAATTTTTCCGGATTGAAGAACTAACTTAATATTATAATGAGTCTACTTTAAATACTTTTTATGTTTGATGTTTATGCGCATTATTTTACCATAACTACATTACTTCAATAAAGTTCCTCAGAAATTTTTACCTCTTGGCCATTGGAAAAAAAGAAATAACAATTTACTTATCATATTATGTTTGTATAAATTTTCAATTTGTTTAAATTCACTTTTTCTAAATCTCGGGCAAAGTTTGGGAGTTTCAGTTCATTTATATTATGTATACTAGTATTGCCAATAAATCTATGTTCCATTTGATAACTGTAACTAAGAGTTTTGTGTTGAACTTTTAATTTCAAATAATTTCCAAAATACCTTTAAAAACTGCAACACATCTATCTCCTAAATAATGGTCTCTAAGAAATCACAAATTTAAACCAGACTCGTCTATTGGCGTAAGTCTTAGATGTATCGAAGCTCACCGATTAATTAAAAAATTATTATTAAATACATACCAACCTAATTTTCTTTCATACATATTCTATAGAAATGGTCTTATTCAAACACAAGTGTTGATGCATGAAAGAAAAATCCAGTCTTCAGACAGTAGATCTTTCTGTTGAGAACGCCGTTTAATACACTAATATACTTCATTCCATGCTTGTGTGTATATGATATAGTATTCATTCAGGGGCTTAACAAAAATTTTCCCTATACACTTTAGCTTACACCAAACATCTTCAAATAAGTCAAAATGAAAATTTATTTCTTATAAATCCATTTTGGTAATATTTTATGAACTTATATAAAACTTCGTTTTAAAAGTAGAAACACATTAAATAACAGCCTGCATAAGTGTATTTTAACAACAAATATTCAAACAAAGCTTTATAAGTTTGTAATTGGGTATGGCGGGAAAATTAGGCGGAGAAAGCTCCCGGTTTAGAATAATTACCCGTTTACAACAAAATTACGAATGTTGTAAGTAAATACCCAAAAATCAAACTGATTACTGTACTAATATATTGCCAGAATACTTCAGAATTGTTTCAAAAGTGAGGTTAAAAAAATAGCATGATTTTAATTTTTGGTAAAACTATGTATATTTATTAATATTTGGTGTATCTTTCTCTCACGTTGATCAAATTGTTTTATTTATGAATATCACCAAAAAACTCTACGGCGTAAGCCCACAATCAATGTATATTCACCATGTATATCACTATAATTATGAAAATAAATTAGCCAGAGAGTATTAAATAAACTTAGATATTGTGATTAGAATATGGAATTTGTTTAATAGAATGTTTCTCACACTTGTTGAAGCTGGCCCCAAAGCTATATATAATATGATCAATATGTCATACCATAGTATATTATTTATTTTCTTATGTGTAGTATTTGGTAATGTTTTATAAATATGTTTGAATAAGTCCCAAGTTCATAGTTAATTGTTTTATTTAACCAACACGCGTTTGAGCTTGTTTGATTTAGGGAACATTAAGATAAGTAATGAAACGCAGGTATACTTAATGGTGGCAAAAAAAAGCTGAATGTCCAGACATTCTTACTCCATTATCCAGGATATTTCTTAAAAGTATTTGAGGTAGGTATAACACACCTCAAGACGTTTCATATTCATTAGTGGATTACTTCAAACTGTTTTTAGCTAGCTCTTAAAATAATAAATTACTAAGTCTTAAAATGTGGTGAATATTTTATGGACAGCTGTAATTGTATGGTTATTGAAATAATATATATATAACGTTATTTCTGCTTATTATAAACATAAATGAAGATTATATAAAAGATAATACAGGATTAAAAAAATAAAACACTATGAATACAAGAACGAGAATGAGCGCTAGTGTTAGTATAATTTTAGTGCTGAAATTTGATTTCTGAGAGTATTGATAGATTATTCGACTAAGAAATAACAACAGAAAGTTATTGGAGACTTGGGCAGTATCTATAATCAAAGCTCTGAAATCAACCAATCTTCCACTATACGAATATCAAGCAGTTTATGAAGCAGTGTGGGTTTTGTCAACCTCCGAATCTCGACTATATTTTCATCTCTCGATGGTGAGGTGAATATATACAGTAAAACATCACTAACACTTCACTTAGCACTCAAACAGCACTCCCCTTTGGTCTTGCATACGATCTTATGTCTTACAAAATGGACAGAGGAACGAAATTCACACTTTACGCTGGTACTACTGGAAAAATAAATACTTTACTACTAAAATAAACGCATTCAATGAAACCCGATATTAAGACCAATACTTTATTATATAAAAATAGCTTAAGATCTAGTTAAAAAAAAAATTTAAAGCAGCTTCCTAAGAGAAAGAATATAATCACACAAAAATTTGCAAAATATAAATACCAACCACTAACATAACACATTTACAGTAACATTAAAAACGTAAATAAATGGTACAGAACTCCACAAACGGACTTTCTTAGTCCATTGCTTAAAAATTAAGATATTTACTCAAAGCTTGTAATATATTGTAAAAGAAATAATAATTATATAACAGAAAACCCAAGCAAAAATGGCACTATACTTTTGACCAACTTTTTTGACTATCTTCAAATTTTATTATTGTATTTTTAACGAATTAAAGTCCTCATTTGTATAGTTGAACCAATTAAAAAGATCGACATTGGGTCCACAAGGGTCAACATTTTGTATTAAAATTTCAAATTCCGATTGATATTTTCAACAATTTATTAGAAATTACAGTGTTATGGTTATCGCATTGCTATTAGATTACTCATTTATAAATTTTGACTAATAAAATAAGATTGATTATTGAGTCTAAAATGATAAGAGATAGATCATTGCTGTACAAACATTTCCCCTAAGAGGTTAAAGAAAAAAAGAACATAAACTGTTTGAGAGACGTACTAATATTTAATTACTCTATGGCATCGGAAAATGATTGCGTTATTACCTAAGTAGTATCTCTTCACAACTAAAGCCCACAAAATTGTATTAATATATTTTCCCATATCTCAGAAACCATTGGTTTAATAAAAATATATTTCGAATAAAAGTTTTTTTATTTTTAATAGTGTACTGCAATTTTACAATGAAAACTTATTTAGTATCTCAAATAGTTTCGGAGAGACGGAAATTTCCACTTCTGTAAAGTAACCTAAAATAAATTTTCACAGGAAAATGAGAATAGCCATTTTATTTAGAATCTGAATCAACACGTAGATACGAATTATAATCCAATTCGTTAGAGCCGATTTTGAGAAAATCGTTTTTTTCTCTTTTCGCCTTTTATTTATCTACTCTTAATTTTAGGGTTAAGCAGACACACAGACAGACGGCATTGCTATTGCCAATTTTTAGGGTTCAGGGGGTCATGAAACGTCGATATCCATCAACATTTCAGGGTAGATTTTTTTCGACAGTCTCAATACTTAGCCTTGTGTCTTCGAAAAGTTAAACATATATTTGTATATATATTTGCGTAAAGCTTGAAAGTTATTGGTTTTATAAAAAATATGTTTCAAACAAAAAGATTGTATTATAAATAGGCCTACATATTTGCAATAATAAGTAATTCCATATCTCAAAGAGTTGTGGAAATATGATATTAAAAAATTAGAATTTATCCTTAAGGCCATTTTAACGAAAAATTGAAAGTAGTCATTTTGTTTGTAATATCAATGAATGTTTAGAAATGAAATTTAATCAAAATCGTTAGATAACCAATTCCAAAAAACCCTTGGGGCAACCCTATTAAAACCCAAGATACCCAGATTTAGCCTGGTCGGTAAAATAGTTTAGACTCTACTCCTAGGTACGTACAGACAGACGGGCAGACAGATAGAAGGAAATTCAAAAAAACTTTTTTGGATTCGGGTGGTTATGAAACGTCGAGATTCATCAAAATACCAAGTTGGATTTTTTTGACGATCACAATACTTTCTCTAGCTGTAAGGAAGCGAGAAATTAAAAATTAACAACTAAATAAAAAGTAATTATTTTTGTATACAAGTTAATACAATTTAAATAAATTTTATAGATCTATTTTAGTCAACGCTGGCAGTAGACCATGCTATTTGAATATGTTGGAGATTAATTTTGATTAGGGTTGAAATTATATATATATATATATATATCTGCTTATATTTCTGATGCATTGAGATTTTTGTATCTTAAATTACTGTATTCATATAAACTAATATAATTGTTAGTTGCAGCGATAGTACAACAAGGTTATGTGCAAAGTTTTCTGTTTTACTTAAGAACTTCCGACTCAAAGTGTTTTTTTTATACTTACTAGTTTAATTTTACGGAGAGGACAAGTTTTACACTTGATTACGTCATGTATCTATCGCTATATTACTTTTCATATCAAGAGAGGTGTTGTAATCTTGAAAAAATCAATCTAGAGATTATGATAAATCCTTTATGTAAACTCGAACCCAAATGTGGCTTTTACAATTCTGTCAGTCCCTGTGTATATCTGTATATCTTACTGTCCCTGGCCACGAATCCGTAACGGTTGGAAGGATTTTCTTCAAATATATATATATATATATATATATATATATATGCGCTATAGGGTTATACCTCAGGATATTTTTTTAATTTTGAGCCTGGCCATCAAATTAAGGGTAGTTTACTGATAAGTGAACTTTTGAAATTCCAAATTTTTCAAAAATGTATTTAGCGTTTTTGTTTACGTCGTATATCTAGGTATTGTGTGGTATGAAAAATAACAACTTATAGGCCTACTTGTTTTGTGGATAAAATTCATTTATGGGTAATTCAGTGGATACAGATTTTTCAAAAACTTAATATTTTACAATTGGCTTTAAGGATTTGGTTCCAAATGGGTATTCTGGGAGTGTTTGACATGATAAAGATCACTATATAATGGGTTATTTTCAGGTAAAAATTTGTTTAAGGTTGTTTTACTGGTGAATAATTAAAAAAAAATTAAATATAAAAAAAATTGCAGACGATTTTGTTTATAATTCATATCTAATGAGCGGCTGATCTCTCAAATAACACGGTATGCCAACTGTTATTAGAAAAAAAATTAGTTAAAGGCGAGTTCACGTATGAGCGATTTTTGAAAGAAGGACATATTTTGAAAATATTTATAACAAGTTCATTTGGACTGTATATCTGGGAAGGTTTTACATCACAAACAAAACGGTATACTTGTTAAAATAAACTGGCTCTAGTGATTTGGCCCAAAATGGATATCTGTTTAGTTCTTTGAATATAATTTAGTTCAGAATTGGTATTGGGGGACTATTATACTCGATAAGAAATTATGTATCTTTATTTCTTAAATAAATTAATTTAAAGGTAGTTTGCTTATGAAAAATTATAGAAAAAGTTATATTTTTAGAAATTGACCATAATTATTGGGGTTAAAATGGGGATCTGGGAATATTTTTAATGGTAAATAAGAATACGCTTTTATTTTTACAAATTATATACAAATTTAGGTTAGTGTCACCATCCTCTAACTTCCATAATGTGGGTCTATACTGTCAGGATGTGTTGCGTCCGAGGATGGCGGAACTGACTGGATTCTGATTGTGTGGGTTCGTAATTGACGTTCGGATTGGCTTTTGATGGTTTTATTGTAATACTTTGCTCTATTATAAAATGTGATATTGATAAGAACTATTATAAAATATGGAAAAACTTGATGGAATTACTTAGGTGTTCGTGACATAAAAAAAATTCAAGGAATGCTTAATCAGTGACCTGACTGACCTCTAGGTCATCCTACACGGTTGATGAACCCCGTTAACCTGGGCTCGAAAGATAGCTCTCCAATACAGGTACTGATGTTCTGTCTGGCATCCTATCCCGCATATCCCCAAAAATGGATGGTGTGAAACCCTAGACTCGATGATGATTAATCAGCCGATTAGCTGGTATACACTAATTTTTATTCTGCCTTCTGGCCACACTGCTTATGTTGTCAGTGCATATGTTCTAATCGTTTACAAGCTAATCACGAACACCTTGCAATAATCGTTTTGTCATTCACAATCCAGAGCACAATGATATCAAACAAACACTCGCCTTTATTTAGGCCGTGTGATTATAGTAATATACAAATAGCTTATTTTTGAAAATTTGAAATGTTATAAAAATATTAAAACAGTTTGTTTAAAAATTTATAAATCAAAAGTTTGAATTGTGTTGTTTATTGTAAATAGTTTTTTTTAATGAATAAACTTAATAAAAGTTTATTTACAAGAAACATAATTTTAAGCCTTTATTTCGAAACTATAATAAATAAACGGAACGGAGTTTCGCACGGACTTTCTCGCTCTATTGTTTAAGAATGGAGATATTTACCCAAAACTCGTAATATATGTTAAACGAAATAATATACACTAGCTAACCATAGCATATTTGGCACTATACTTATGTAAAATATTTGTTGAGTCCCAGTTTTAAATTTTATAATTTTATTTTTAAAGAATTAATGTCTTCATTTGTATGTTTGGACCGATTAAAAAGATCAATATTAGGTCCACAAGGGTCAACACTTCGTATTAAAACTTCAACATCCTGTTAAAATTTTCGACACTTTATTAGGTGTTGCACATCTTCATGTTATCGCATTGCTATTAAATTCCTCATTTATAAATTTTGACCAATAAAAAATTTAAATATTGACTATTGAGTCCAAAATGAAGATAGATCATTGTTGTACAAACATTTCTCCTAAAGGGCCTAAGGAAAAATAACCAACTTTTTGATAAACTTACTTATATTTAATTACTTTATGGCATTGGGGAATTATTGCGTTAGAACTTAAGTAGTATCTCTTTACAACTAAAGCTCATAAAGTTGTATTAATATATTTGGCAATATCTCAGAAACTGTTGATTTTATAAAAATATATTTCATATAAGAGTTTTTAATTTTTAATAGTACCACAATTTTGCCACGAAAACTTATTTAGTATCTCAAATAATGTCGGAGATACGAAAGTTTCTGCTTCTGTAAAGTACTCTAAAAGTCATTTTCATGGGAAAATGAAATAACCAGTTTATTTATAATTTTAAGGCCTGGATACGAGTTTTAATCAAAATCGTTAGAGCAGATTTTGAGAAAATCAATTTTTTATCTTTTCGCCCTTTTTTAAACTTCTCCTAATTTTAAGTTTAAACAGACAAACAGACACACAGACAGATGGCATTGCAAAGAACACTTTTTGGGATTCGGGGGGTCATGAGACGTCGACATCCATCAACATTTCAGGTTAGATTTTTTAAGGTCACAATACTTTACCTTTTGAGCTCGAAAAATTAAAAAATATAAATATTTGATTATAGCTTGAAAGTTATGGGTTTAGTAAAATTATTCTTCTAATGAAATATTTGTATTATAAATAACCCTAACTATTTATAATGATAATTAATTTCATATTTCTAATAGTTTTGGAGATATGATAGAAAATTATAATTTACGCATCAAACCGGAGCACTTAAAAGTCATTTTTCCGACATATTGAGAGTATCCATTTTGTTTGGAATATTTATTAATGCTTAGAAATTAAATTTAATCAAAATCGTTAGAGCCAATTTTGAGAAAATCGACTTTTTCTCTTTTTGCTCTTAAATAAACTACCCTTAACTTTAGGGTTGAATATCCAATTCAAAAAACCCCTTGGGACAACCTTATGAAAACCCTAGATACCAAGTTTTAGTCCAATCAGTAAAATAGTTTAGGCTCTAGTTGGAGGCACAGACAGACAGACAGACGGAAATTCAAAAGCCACTTTTTCGGGTTCGGGGGGGTCATGAAAAGTCGAGATTCATCAAAATCTCTAATTTTACGATCACAATAATTTCTCTATCTGTAAACTAGCGAGAAAGTAATAATATGAAAATGTGTCGTACAATTTACTTTTTTTAAAGGATGAATCAAAGTCGTGCTCATTACACTACTTTATTTCAAGTTATATCTAATTTGTTTATAATTATCTTCATAAAGTTTGAGTATTTTTTGTCACCTTGTCTTACTACCCGTTCAGATTATACGTATAATTATTAAATACCTTTATGTATCAGAGATGAGAAATTTTCAATTCAACAATAAATGTACCCCCATTCCCGTGGAAGATTTTAAAATCATTTAGGAAATACCACTTTCAGTATACTCGAGCCGGGTTCCAACCCCGATCTCTTCGTCATTGAAAGGCCAGTATATTTCGAGGGTGATGTCGTAAAAGTCTTAGACCATGCAGCCACCCAAGTGGGTCAACTAAGTAATTGAAATTGAGTTAAGTACAAGCGTTAGTAATCCTAAGGGTGTAAACGTCAGTCAGCCTTTAACTTTGGTTTACTTTCCCCTTCAAGACGTGGATCCAAAATGCCGATGAATCCCATGTTGAATCGCTTACACAAAGCTTTACCAGAATAATTTTAAACATTGTATTCTTATATCGTCATTCATTGTGACACAAAGGAACATTTGCAGTCGAAACAATTCATCACGTCGAAGCAGGCAAACTACTATCATACACGCATTAAAAATATATATAGCCCGCTATCTTCCAGTTTGAAGTGCTGGGGATGGGCGTTTTACTGCCATAGCGTATTCAGGCGACACAATTGAACATAAATCTGAACGCAGATGACAGGCCATTCCATTCCTGCGGACGTCATAATATTTTGCGTGAGACGCAGATAAACTTTCTAGAGAGCCGTGTTCGTATATGCCACGGCGAACATTTTTGGTTCTTTTGTAGGCTCAAGAATAGGGTCAATAATGTATCACCAAATACATGTTTTATGTAAGAATGAAGTAAAAAAAAAGGTAGACAAAACCCTATAGAAAACATAAACATAATTATTTTGGCGGTTAGAAATAATAATATTAATTTAGTATTATTTTATTGGTTTTGATGGGTGTGTATATATATATATATATATATATCAAACATAGTAATTGTAGTTCAAATTAATTGACGTTTGAATACAATGAATAATTTACGCTATGGACGATATAATGATAGGGTTACAGATGCTATAATTAAGTTGTTGAGATCGCTAAAAGAAAAGTCTTATTATGTAGATTTGAAAATAACAAAATAAAAACTTTTTAGGTGTCAACTCTAAACCCTGTGATTTGGACAAGCAGGAAGGTTGGATTAGGAAATTGTTCGTATCTTCTTCTGACTACTTTTCTGTCGGATACTTTTCTTCCTATTGTGTTTTTCTTACAGAAATCATTCTTTCAACTTACCTTTCAATATTGAGCTCAGATTTTTTTTAGATTTGCTTATTTGTTTTACTTATAAACGTTATACTTAAATTTATTGTAATTATTTAGTACTAAATTATTAAATTTAAATTAAATTGGTTTTTAAGATAGGACCAAACATTTATAAATACTAAATTAATAGACTAAATTAACATTAAATTGATTTTTAAGATAAGAATATACATTTATAAAGACATTTTGTATGGTTCATTAAAATGTATTAAATTTATAAATGTTAAATATTTAAATATATTTTATTTTTTAATTTAAATTGTAGTCTATGATATATGTTTCAAATTTATGGTGTTACCCATTCAATTTAATTATATTAAAATAACTAACACTATCACTCAAACATTTAGAATTTACCCATTTATTGTAGATCCATTTCGCGATAAAATTATTCAAATTTATACATTAATAAATTTCCTACTCTTAATTTGACTTAGTCCCACTCTATAATATCCATATACTAATATTAGCTACAAAATAAAACTGTAAAAAAAATTGATATTGCATCATTTAAGCTTAGTAATTAAGCTTTATATCTTAATGTAACATAACCTTTTCAATAGATTGAATATATAGTTTGAACCCAAGCTCAACATATTTCCTCGAGCTCAATGTTTGGCAGACCGGTGTGTACAAAAAGTCATTGTCCATGCAAGTCACACACTCACAGAGGGTTCCGACCATTTGGTCAGTGGTGGTTTTGAGGAGGGAGGAATGGGGGAGGTTACAACTGGTACATTATGCAGTACACACCCCCATCATGTCCCACAAGGGCTGAAGTGTCCTACCCCCAAGCGTCACACACTTGCTGCAACCCTCTTCACGCTACACATATCCAGCCGGACCCTATGATACTTGGTCAGAAATCTTCACTAGAGCGAACTGGCCCTGTCTACAAGAAGAAAACGAACTTAGCTCCTTAAATATATATACATACATATATATTTAGCTTGTAGGTAGGTAATAGATATATAACTTGAGAAAGTTTGGCTATATATTTTTGTACTATTTTTTCAGATGTTTACAAATACATAAAAAAAACACACAAATTAAAAATGTGGTAATATTATTAATCGTTGTTTTGAAATTGGGAACAGATAAAAATGTACTTTTTAGGATTTTTTTTAAATACAAAAATAGAGGCCAACTATGATAATAGTTTACACTTTTATTACCTTTATTTCATAGATATTGATAATAACTATAAAAAGTGACTGCTATAATTCACATAACATGACGTATTAATACGTGAAGGTGATTTAAGTAACATTCTTGGTTTTCAGATATTGTGTTTCCTAAATAAATCAAGATTGTATTTTGTTAGTAGTAATCGTAAACTTTGTTAACGATATTAAACTATGTAATTAATAAAAGAGGAAAGTAACGATTTAAGGTAATCCACTGAAATTCTACTAATCATGTTGTATAGCTAGTGTGGTCGTCCATTGAGGCACCTCGGATAATTAAATTGAAAAGAAAATTATCTTTCTTCAACTATTATTACATCTTACTATCCCAGGGCTACCAATATTTTCTTGTTACCAAATTCTCTGTGTTTTCCAGGTTTTCCAGAAGGAATTCCCATTTTTACAAGGAGCTAAGATTGAAAAGAAGAGCAACAAAATGTAATTTCACATCAAACTGGCCAAGTTTGTGTGAGTTGTGAAGTCGTGTAACTTTTGTTTAAAACATGTTGATGAGGAAACACATCTCCTGTCACTTCACAACCCTTTAACAAGGAGTAGTGAGACACGTTTGAATCAGCGTGCTTCAATTCGTCATTTCACTGTTCCATACATCCAAAAACCTAATGTTTACAATTAAATGTTCTAAATTAACAAATATTCCCGGTTTTTTTATCAGATGTTGAAAAATTCCCTGTTTCCCCCTTTTTTTTCCCCGGACAAAATGTATCTGTTTTATACCGGTTGTCCAGGTGTGTTGCCTGTACCCATAATATAATTCGTATTTACACTAATAAGGTAGGGATGAAAATTATAAAATTTTAAGGAGATATACTTACGTTTTTGTGGAGTGGGCATATAAAACCATTTAGGAAAAAATAGCTTTAGTATTCCCTGTTAGGATTAAAGCTTCGACCTCCATATCAAATGCTTTGAGTATTTACACATTTACAGTGGGTTATGACTAATTCTAACTTCCGTATTTTGAAATCGTCTTTAATTCGAATTTTTTGCCCGGTCCCATGAATTATGTATTAAAACAATGTTAAAAAAAACTGTGGTTAATTTTAATTTGGTTTTTCGAACTTTTCGTAAGTTTTAATGTACTGTGCAGTATTGTTTTCCTACTTCTGGTTGCTGCGCCATGTTGTTATATTTTTGTAAACAAGGAAGGCGACTTTGGAGTTCGGTCAGTACCCTTCTTTACACCCCTTGCCCGCTCATCCATACGTCATTGTTTACACGTATATTTCTGTACTCCGTAAGTCAAGGTCGAACCTCTCGAGCGGTTACGTGCGCTGTTCTCAGTGATTCGGTCGTAGCGATATTCTTGTGACATGTGAATTTATGTTGTTTTGTTGTTTAGTTTTTGTTTAATTTTAGCTTTGTTTAGTATGTACTGCACAGTAGTGTTTGTTTGTGTGTGTGTGTGTGTATCGTGATGTCACTGTTCAAGCCACAATCCTATAAATCATTAACTTTGTCCAAAAAAGTAGCGGTGGTAAAGGAAGTGGAAAAGGGAATTAATTTAAGAAACTTATTGAATTCAATTTTTTTATAATTAGAATTTTTTCTTGGTCCATTCAAGTTCAAATTATCCGGGTACCAATGTAATTCATTTTATTTAAATATTGGAGACGTACAAAGTTGTGTGTGTGTGTGTGTGTGTTATTTTAAAACATGAGAATCAACATTACACTCTCAACTTTTATATCTTACCCCTATAGTAAATTAATACATTATTAGATTTCAGTAAATGTATCATTTAAAAACTTGAATATATATGTCGATAGGTTAAGCCATACACACGTTCCTACCCCACTTTAGTAAAAAAAAAAAGAAAACTAATATAATGGAAATGGGAGGAGGTTACATAATGATAAGTTGTATGCCCAGTGGTCATCACATGACATTTTTAAGATAATCAAATATCAAAGATCACTGTGGGCAGGATAATAAATAGAACCATCATGTAAGTTAATTATTAATGAAACAAATAGCCGAAACTATTGTTACTAAGCCGAAGGTCCCGGGTTCGATTCCCGTGTCCAGGTGTCATTTTTCAATTTTCAGAATAAGTTAATTATATTTAATTCCATTTCTAGCTGGGGAAGCGGAGAGAAGGACAAACGCTTTTGCTATGACCCCTTAACCGCTACGGGTAGACAAAATGTATATAAAATCACAATTATACATTCTTCCAGACTCACTATTTTACATAGTAGTATAGAAATATTAATATTATTATTATTATTATTATTATTATTAGAACCGCGTCTTACTACCCGTTCGGGTTATACGCACTTACGCTAATGTATAATGGTAGGGTGATTGTGAGATGAAATGAAGGACCTACAGTTTAACGTGGAATCCAAACCACGGTGGAGGCCTGGCATTCCCCATATTCACAAGATGTCTTGTCAGAGGTGAAGGAAGGGTTTGGTAATCAGATAAATCTGTGCCGGGACCGAGGATTGAACCCCGGCCGGCAGCACAGAAGTCTGACACCTTACCCCTAGACCGCCAGGTCACCCTATATAAATGTAAAATGTAGTTCTTCATTAAAGAGACAACTGTGAGGCCCTGTCATTAGTGCTTAGAACGGGATGATATG
>CABFOV010000317.1:75485-107792 GCA_902141375.1 Timema poppense
TTTTTTTTTTTCTGTGTAGCACTTTATCCCTAACAGTGGCTGTCTACATCCCTTCCTATTCATGTTTCATCATAACTTTGTTAACAGACGCATTTGTGCGCGTGTGTGTCAAGATGACGCCAAGCAGACGTCACTCTCGGTTGAAAAAGAAACGTAACACAATCCCACGTACACTTTACAAAGCAAATTTAATTTATTGTTACGCTTATCAAAAGTTAATTAGCTAAAATCGTCTAAAATCTACATTTTTTTTGTAAGATTTTGCAGATGTGTATTTAAATACATTATTTTTGTTCAGTTTAAATTGAAACGTATTAGTATTTTATAATTATATTTTACATAAAAGGTGACCTGGCGGTCTAGGGGTAAGGTGCCAGACTTCTATGCTGGCGGCCGGGGTTCAATCCTCGGTCCCGGCATAGATTTATCTGATTACCAAACCCTTCCTTCACCTCTGACAAGACATATTGTGAATGTGGGGAATGCCAGGTCTCCACCGTGGTTCGGATTCCACGTTAAACTGTATGTCCTCCATTTCATCTCACAATCACCCTACCATTACACATTAGCGTAAGTGCGTATAGCCTGAACGGGTAGTAAGACGCGGTGCTAATAATAATAATAATAATAATAATAATAATAATACTTTACATAAATTAAAATAAATATTTCAAATTGTTTTGAATTTTGATGAAGATCAAAAGTATTCCTTTAAATCCAGTAGAATAAATTATACCTTGATACAGGAATGGGTCTTTAATTCAATTCCCTTGTCTAGGTGTCAATTTTTCCAACAATCTTTAAATGATTTATTTATCATGGTTTAGTCAGTTAAAGACTCACTTAAAAGGGTTTTTAATTTTATCCCTACTACTGTTATTATCGGTATATTACTGTACTGACTTATGATGCTGTGTCCATACAAGTGTATAGGTTTAATTATGTTACAACACATCAATACTATTTTCTTTATAATATAAGAAATACGAATATTTAGATTATCTTTCGCAAATCAAAGTTGGGATAAGAAATAGAGCGCTACAATGGTGCATTGCAGTACCGGTGCTTAAGGACTTCCTTTTTTTTTTTAGACTTAAGGTTTCTCCGTCTGCTTTATCCTGTTGCTATCCAGCGGTGTTGCCATTTTTTAGCTGTAATGCTGTTATTTAAATTAAATAAGCATAACATATCATAAGACATTTACTAATGAGTCCAGTGGACGCAATTTAAGATACCAAAATCAATTTGATGAGACAAATTGTTGTTAAAATGTGAAAATGCACATTAAATCCCAACAGTGTCACGAGTTTACAAATATACCACCCCATAAGTCTCGTTCAATATTAATTCTACCTCACGCAAAGTATAAAATAAGTTAAATAAAATAAACTTATTTAAAGTAAAAACATGAAAAAGTTGACTTAGGTAAAATAAAAAGTTTTGACTTTACAAAGGTATAGTAAGTTTTATTAGGGAAATTATGCGTATAACCCGAACGGTTATTAAGACGCGGTGCTA
This sequence comes from Timema poppense, assembly GCA_902141375.1. Taxonomy (NCBI): domain Eukaryota; kingdom Metazoa; phylum Arthropoda; class Insecta; order Phasmatodea; family Timematidae; genus Timema; species Timema poppense. Next base: position 77,004 of record CABFOV010000317.1, read on the forward strand.
ATAATAACTATGGAAATTAAGAGAAAAGTTCAAACTTCAATTATACTTGAAAATGATCTTAGGTCTATCAATAGCACACCCATTATCGTATGTTGGCAAAGCATGTGCCTGCTCTTAAAGATGGTTTGATTGGTTTGTAGTGTCGAATAATGTAATTCAATCAAATCTACAACACTTCGTTGGTTTGTCTAAACAGTTAGATTATGTTAAATTTGACTCAACAGTGTTGAATTATTTTAAATTATATGTTTTGTGTTAAACCATAAAATACTTTAGGAATAAGAAACTAGCCACCCTTATCTGTGGTCGAGCAACTGTAGCATTATATTATATCAACGTTGATAATCAGTTGAGAATTATAGTCCGACAGGTTAGTTAGTAAGTCAAATACTGAAATAAGAGGTGTGCTCAGAAAATGAATGTTATAAACTCAGATCAAATAAATTAATTTTGGTTGATTTTATAAGTTAATATTCAATATATCATTCCCGTAAAGATTCATCATCCTTAATTCATTATATTGGTGACCTGGCGGTCTAGGGGTAAGGTGTCAGACTTCTGTGCTGGCGGCCGGGGTTCAATCCTCGGTCCCGGCAAAGGTCCTCCATTTCATCTCACAATCACCCTACCATTACACATTAGCGTAAGTGCGTATAATCCGAGCGGGTAGTAAGACGCGATGCTAATAATAATAATAATAATAATAATAATAATTCATTATATTGTGATTTAAATGGGTGCAAGTTACTAACAGCCCAGCCATAATAGAGTTATGACGTGCAGCAATAAAGTAGTACTCAAATTTGAAGAATTGTCATGCAAATGTTTTTTATACCCATTATGTAAACGGGGAAATAAATCAAAATATTTGAAATTTCTAAAAATATAGCTTGGTACCTAAGAGGTATCATAAATTCCTAGCTGTAGGAATAAAGTTTTTCAAATAAATAAAATTAGATGCATCTTTTAAAATTTGTAAACTTTCAAAATGGTATTAAAAAAATTCATTAACATAACCTTTGAATCTTAATTACAAGGTCAAGTGCACCTAAGTTTTGAAAAAGCATGGAAATAAATATTTTATAGTAAAATGGTAGTAACTTATAAGAAAAGTTAAATTTATATAGAATAATTAAATTAAAATACTATAATTTATCGAACTTGTTTAAACTAGAATTTAATGTGGAAAATATAAATATATAATAATATGTAATCAATTTTTTACATTCAACCTTTTCTTTTAGGGTTTAATTTAAACAATGTTATTGTTTTAGTCTCAGCTATTATATGCCAGCGGACTCAATATTTTGGAAAAATTAAAGTAATTAGTAAGTAGATTAAAGTAGTTTTTAGCAAAAAATACACTTACTAATGCTATTACCTGCATATTAGAAAGTGTATTTTTTGCTAAAAATTACTTTGAAAAAAACTATATATTTTATTTTGATTTTAGCTTATGTAAAAAATATAAAACAGAAATAAAATCTTGAAACATTTTGTTGTTTTAAGTTTTATGAACGTAATCAAATCAGTTTTTGTCTATATGGTACGGCGCATCGCACAGACTAACTTTCTGGCTCCTTTATCTAAAAATGAAGACATTTACTAAAAACTCGTAAAAAATGTGAAATGAATTAATATAAATTGTTATAGAAACATAATAGGGAAAAAGGAACATGGCATCTCACCAAAGAACAGAGTACAATAAACTATAGACACTGTTACAGAAACCTATTACTCGTTCTCTAGATGCTCATCCCTCCAGTTCACAAGATACATTTTATATCAATTTGTCTATATCTCATTAAATATTGTTTTTATAAAATACTATTTTGATTAAAACTTTATTATCTTTAAAAGTCCTATAACCTTTCAATAATAAGTTATTTACGGAGATATCACCATAATTGAAGATACCCACTTACGAAAAGAAACCTCTAAGTAATTTTAATGGAAGTATGAGATACACAACTATGGTTTGTAATGTTAAACAGTGACAAGATACACATTTTAATCAAAATCTTTAGAGCCGATTTATAGAAAAAAAAATTTCCTGTTTTCACCCTAAAGTAAACTACCGTTAATTTTAGGGTTAAATAGATTATTCCAAAACTCCCTATGTTAAACCAAATCAAAATCCTAGATACCAAGTGCTAGACATGTCTATAAGATTGTCTCAGCTCTAGCCTCTAGCCTAGGGGAATAGACAGACTTACGATTTGGTTCAGGGGATCATGATAAGTTGAAATCCATCAGAATCTCAAATTCCAATATTTTAACAATCACAATAGCTCCTCTCTTCGATGGGTCGCAACACAGTAAAATATATGTTTTATTCTTAAAATACAGATGGTTAAATTAAATATTTTAATATATATTAATATATACCCTATAAATTGGACATTTTGTTTGGTGGTTTTTTTCTCCTCGTATAATATTTTAAAAAATGTTTTTATATACAAAATATATTATTTAATAAAAATAATGTTTGAATTTTGTTTAAAAAATATTTGGTTTATGTGCTCTTTTAAATAAATCAAACTAAATATTTTCAATTAACATTATTTTCATTTATCCCTTTATATATTTTATTTTCCTTTAAACAAAGAAATTTTGCCATCGTTTAAAACGTATATTACAACCTTTGGAATGCTTTTAAAAGACCTTTAATGTCAAATATTTATATAAGAGCAAGAGCTTCATTAAGAGCAAAAGAAGTCCTTCATTAGTTCTCAGACACCCCACTAAAAACAACCCCAAACAAGGGGGTGAATTTCCCCTCTCTCTTATCGCACTCATACCATTTAAAAAAGATGAGTATCCCTCTTTATGCACCATCTTCTCCCTCCATTTTCTCTCATTTTTTGTTTATTTATTTATTAGACTGTTTTCCATTATTCACGACAGTACTCATCCCTGCATATCCATTTTCCATTGCAAATTCTTTAATTTAACTTGTATCTAAAAAGTAACGACACACAACATATTTGTTTTTACTTCTGTGCATTTTCTTTGTCGAATAAATATACATTTCCCCCTCACACAGATGTGAGATAAAATTCTGTGGATCAGGTGGAAATCATCAAAAATGAACAGAAAACATTGCCGTTAAGGGCAACCAATTGTTAATTTAAAGGTATTCTCCAAAATTTTCATACATCGATTTAGTTGAACTCAAATTCAAGCAGGAAAAAATTAAGGTCACTCCACCCAAATATTTTTTTCACTCTTCCTCCTTGAAAATATAGATACAGTTATTATAAATTTGTCATACCTCCATTCCTGCCTCAGAGTGGATCATATAAATGGGTGATAATATAAGGTACATATAAAAGATTCATCTTCATCAGTTTATCGATTGTAATCACATGATGGTGAGTCTTGCCTTAAGATTGACTGTTGCATTATCAATGATCTGTTTTTCCTACCTTTCACCAGGCACATACCCCTCCTCAGTCTTGATATAAAAGTATACAAATGATTGGGATTTAAATTTATATATATATATATATATATATATATATATATATAAACGTTGGTTTCAAATTACATTTTAAAAAGTTTAAGCTAGACAAATTAATGATATCACAGCTTTATCTGCATTAATTTGTTTATCAAACTCCATGTAATAAAATAATATATTGTAATAATTAATGGAACTCACCCACTTCGGTGGTCGAATAGTCTAAAACGCTACTCTCGCAGTAGACTAGATTGCCGGTGATCGTAAGATCGAGGTTCGAATCTAAGTAGAGTGTACTGAGGTGATTTTTTTTAATCGTTTTCCACTAACCTTTCATGCAAATGTGGGAACACTTCTTATATATATATTACCTCCCTAATCCCTAAAACCGTTAGTGTAGTTGGTAGATTTGAGTATAGCTGGAACAGGAAGTAAGACGCGATGCTAAAAATAAAATGTAACATAACTCAGTGGAATGTCACGTACATTCCGAAATCCTTCACGTGCCCATGAAGATACCCGTACCACAATTTGGGAAACACTGCTGTAGATAAAACCGCATAAGTTTTGGTTTCTCTCGTGTAACGTTGAAAACACGATGGATGACGCGGGTTGAACCTCAGAACCCTCTCGCTCAGGTTGTATACAAATTGGTTGTCGAGTTTCCATTCGAACCTTCGGAAATGTGAATGGATTCCGACCCCACAAACCGTCTAAAAAAAAAAAATGAGTGTGATGGGGAAGGCTAAGGGATAACTAGCACGTCCTGTGTAAATCTCCGTTGAGAACATGTGAAGAGAGAAGGGAGAAAAATACACTGTGATTTCTGGGGATCGGATGGAGAATAAAATACTCGGGACTTTTGGGGGAGGTTTTTTCGATTGTATTATTCTTTGGAACGTATGTTCGTGATACACCCCACACTATTGAGTAGCCTTAATACACCAGGAAAAAAAATAGTTTGGATTTAAATACACTACAATATATATAAACAATATTTTAATGATAATGTAAAAGTAACTACACACATACGTCCTATCAATGTTAAGTCTGATATGAAACGTTAACGGTAAATTTGGCCTTTTATGAGGGTATTAAAGTTATCAGAAACAGTTCTGTGTTCACACGCCTTAAAACTATTTTATAGTTTAACAACTTTATAAAATTAACTAGCCTGCCGAGTTGACAAAATATCTTTGCATTATTTAAATACAATTTTTGAAGAATTTTAAATTGTATTATTTTTTAGTACTAGATAAAATTGACACAAAATAAACCATAAATAATGATGCATGTAATTACAATAGAGTAACAATACCTAAACCCATAAATAAATACTAATTATTAACACATTCATGTTTATAAGACCAAACATTTCTTATATCCAGAATGGCGGTGAAGGGGTAAGGTGTCGGACTTGTGTGCTGAGGGTCCGGGGTTTAATCCTCGGTCCCGGCACAAATTTATCTGATTGCCAAACTCTTTCTTCATCTCTGAAAAGACGTGTATTATTCACATCTTGTGAATGTGGGGAATGCCAGGCCTTCACGGTGGTTCGGATCCCACGTTAAACTGTAGGTCCTTTGTTTAATCTCACAATCACCCTACCATTACACATTAGCGTAAGTACGTATAACCCAAACAAGTAGTAATACACGGTAATGATGATGATGATGATGATGATGATGATGATAATAATATAGCCATAAAAGTTTTCGTTCTGGATAAGAAGAAATGGTATATTGAAAATATGACAAGTAGAGGAATATGTTTTCATATTCTTTCAGCATGTCACATACGCTCTTATTTCTCGTAGGTGCAGTATTATTGTCTAAGGGTATGGGTGTAGCACCTATAATCACACCAATATTTCTCATCTGCATCGTGTTTACTTTTCATCAATATGCGGCATAAACGATGTGTTGACAGGGTTTGTCGTCGCATTAATCTTGCGGAGAGGAAATGAATACAACGCGGTCCGTATTGACGCCGACTACAAATCAATTATCTGACCAATGAGGCACGGCTACAATTAACATGACATTGTGTTTGGAGCCTTAGATACGGATGAAACCTGTATATTGTGGTATGGAGATAATGGAGTGATTGATTTTATCGGTTTGTACCATAGGACAGGGTGATACGGAAATTACTTTACGGTAGCTGTACAGTCAACATCCAAAATATGGGCCTATACATTTTAAAACTAGTGCAAGTATTGGTACATTTATTCAAATTAAATTGATTTTTATAATAATAAATATATATATTTATTAAATAATATGCTTAGAAAAAGCTACAGTATAGAGGGATAAAAACCATTATCAGTATTATTTAATAAATGTCTTTAAAATTATGGAAACTGCGGTGATGAGATTTGATTATAAAAATTAAATAAGGTTACTGCGAATACGTTTTATACAACTATGATATAATTTAGCCATACTACCTATGGATAAATTCTATATACCTCATATCAAGGGAAAGTAAATAGTTCTAATGAAAAATGTCGACCTTGAAGTTATGATTAATCCTTAAGCTATTATGTGTGTCCGGACCCAAGAAGTTGATTATATTACTTTGTCTGTTCCCCTCTCTGTCTGTATATCCCTGGCCACAAATCTGAATCAGTTTGATGGATTTTGATCAAACTTGATAATATTCAGATGTCATACATCGGTATGTTTATACTCTTCGTCGGCCCCTGGGAATAAAAATTATTTTGGTCGTCAAAAAAATCAAACTCAAGAATATCAGGCTGAAACCATCTTACCAATCAGCCAAAAATAAGATATTTAAGGTTGTCATAAGGATTCTCCGAAGAGTTTTTGGTTTATTATTATTATTATTTAGCATAAAGTCTTACTACTCGTCAGAGTTATACGCTTAAGTACTAATTACGCTAATGAATTAGGAATTGGGGTGTTTAATTTAGAGGAAATGAACCCATATTTACGTGTGGAAGGGAGAGTTTAAAACAATTTAGGAAAAACCAACCCGAGTTCACCCGACCGAGCTTCGAACCTAGATCCCCCGTTCTCGGCAGCCAAGTTCAATTCGAAACTAATGCATTATCCAACTACGCCACAAAGGCGGGTAGTTTTTTTTTAAATTCAAATATACTAAAATTAAGTGTAGTTTTACTGGAGGGAAAAATAAGATAAATAAGATAAACCCGATTTTCCCAACATCCACTCTAATGATTTTTACTACATTTAATATTACAAACAAAATGGCAACTCTCCGTTTCAAATGAAAATGATTTTGAGGGTACTTTACAAAAGCGCAAATGTCTAATCTTGATTATATCCTTGCAATTATTTGCGATATTAAATATATTATCATTGTAAAGTTGTAGTTATTTTTTTTTAAATTGTTTGATTGGGATTTTTTTAAGAACATCAGTTCCTTAGCTATAAGAAAACATAATATATATTATTTTATTGAGCACTTTGAAATATGAAATTGATTGATATGTTCATTAAAGAATAGATATATTATTCTTTCCTCAATGTGTCTGTAACAATGTAAATTATTTAATGTGTGATATTTGGTGAAGTGTTTCTGTAAAAATGTTTGTTATTTCTTTTCAAAAATATTAGGAGTTTTTATTAAATGTTTCTATTTTGAGATAAAAGGGAAGGAAATTCTGTGCAGTGCACCTTAACATAAAAAAAACTCAGATTAAAGGCATTTTACACACGAGTGATTTTTATGAAATCCCAATTTTTCAAAAATGGATTCAACGACTTTGTTTAAAATAAATATTTAGGTAGTGGTTTACATCTTAATACACTGTATAATACGTTTTGGGGTAAAAGTTTGTTTAGGAGTAGTTTATTAATCAGTGATTTTATAAAATTCAAAATATTTTAATATAAAGATTTGGTTTAAAATGCGTATCCAAGTAAATATGGCAAATAAAAATGTAAACTTTTTTTTGAGGCAAATTATTTCAAGAGAAGCTTACTGATGGTGATCTATTATTAAATTCGAATATTTAAAAAAATAGCTTTAGCAATTTGTTTCAAATCAGGTAATTTTATACCTTTTTTCATTAAGAATAATAATTATTTTTTTAATAAAACATCATTTTACTGAAGTTTACCAATGACTTATTTTTGTAAAATTTGATTTATTTTAAAATAGGTGTAGAGGACTATTTTACATTGTAGATAATGATGTGTATTTATTTTTCTAAAATAAATTAATTTGAGAGTAAACTTAGTTAACTTACGACAAATTAGACCACTGCCTATACATTTTTCGAAATTTGGCTTGGTGATTTAATTTAAAATTAGTGACTAAGAATAGTTTTTCTATAATAAATAACAATAAATTTGTATATTTAAAATTGAAATAAATTTTAAAGTAGTTTACAAAAAACACATTTTTAAACATTTGAAATTTGTTTAAAATATTTGAACAATTTGTTTAAAATGTATATATAAAGTCTCTTTAAGACTAGTAAGATGCTATATTGGCTTTTATGAAGGAAACTTATTTAATGTTAATTAAAGGAAGAAAATTTATTTTGGAAAATTGTCTTCAAAGCTTATGTGTGTGAATCTATAAATAATAATCTAGAAAATATATCTATATATCTATATAGATACACAATATAAGAAAGTGTGTGCGATTGTGTCGACCTTAATATATTACTATCTTTAACATATGAAAATACATATATATTTTTTAACTTTCTTATTTAATAGGTTATCATTTCTACTAATTATAACAATATTTATTCTGGTAGCTTAAAGCAAATTTAAAGACCTAGCATTTTATATGTAGACCATGTTCAAAAGCATATACCATTTTATTTAAATCATACTGTACTTGTCTTTGTATGGATTTAGTTTTACATAGCGGTAGTGAACATTAACGTGAAGAAAGTAGATCATATACATCAAAGACTTATTGAAAATTTATGACACCATTTAAATATGAATTTTAAATGAGGTAACAGGTAGAACTTAAAGCGCTTAAAGGAATGTTGTGTGTAAATGGAGTCTTCTGAATCTTCAGGCGTAAAATATGATTAAAAACATGGGCAGCCAAATATAAACCTTTGAAAACATGTAGTATATCAATAAATAAGCAATTTATATTTAAATTTAAATATACTTCTTAAAATAATTTATTTTTCATTTTAATTTAAAACTTGTATAATTTGAATAAAAAAAACAATATCTCCTAAAGTCTTGCAATATTTTGCTAAATACAAATTCACTTAGTCTTAACTAACTTTTAATTCAAGATAAATTCAATATGAAAACTATGGGGTATATATTTATATTATAAAATGAAAAATAACTTTTAAAAATGTGATTTTTTTTTCAATAACCATATGTGCACAAATATGTACAGGACTGTCTTTTTTTAAAGCTACAAAAATAAAATAAGACCTATGTTATTTAAAAGCTAAAGTATATTACTTCTCATATATATATCACTTTAAATACATTTGACATTGTAAATAGCCTAAAACATAAAAGATATTTCCCTATACCATATTACACTTTAGAATAGAGATCAACTGCAAGTAGAATTTCTTATGGAGATTTTCACCGTAATTGTCTATTCTTTAGAAACCTATCTCACGGTTATTAAAAAAAAATCTGTTTTGTTTTAAAAGAGGTCTAGTCTTTTAATCTTTGACGTAACCGTAATTACAGCTACGATGTGTGAAATAATAATAAGAACATGACCCACCATATCGGAACTTTAAATATTCCCTTTGGGCAGAGGTTAATGTAGATGCTGGTTATGTTTTATTGAGACACCTGCATGATGGAATAAAAACTCACCTGAATAAAATTACACGTAAGACTAATAAATTTATTGTTTACCGGTAGTTTAGATTCAATTTTTGAGGTATTTGGGTATTTTATATAGATCTGCGGGACTATACTAATATTTTAACATTCTCAATATTGAAATAAGAAACCCGCTTTGTTGGTCATAGTGTCTAACAATAGACTGTACTGCCAATGAGATCCAGTTTCGAATCCCAGTCGGTTGTACCAAGGGTGTGCTTTGCTAAATATTTTTCCACTCTCTATCCATGGCAATGCGAGTACACTTCTTCGAAGTTCAACCGTTTTCATCACTAATATATTAGCGTAATTAGTTGGGTTGTTTGGCACAGCGTCTTTCTACCCGTTTGAGTTATACACCTATGTACTATTACACTAATGGGTTAAGGATTAGGAAAAGTTAATATTGAGAGAATGCATTTGCATTTACATGAAGGGAGATTGGAAAACTATTTGGGAAAAACACCCCCAGTCCACCCAACTGAGGTTCGAACCTCGATCTCCCCGTTTTCGGCAGTTTAATCCAATACGAGATTAGCACGTTAGATCACGCGGCCATCTAAGCGGTTCGTAGTTATCATATTTTGAAAATTGAAAAATGACACCTGGACACGGGAATTGAACCCGGGACCTTCGCCTTAGTACGCCAATGCTCTTACCACTGAGCTATCCAGGATTCGTCCCGTGCCCATGGTCATTCTTCACTCATAGTTTAAGGCAAGAGTCTAGTAGTTAGTTAATAGGTATATAATTAGTTCACATGTGTACATCCCAAACGCCTAGAACGATATGATGCTATAAGAATATTAAGTGTTGTATAAAATATTTGGTAAATTTTTATGACTCTCAACTGAATAACACCTACTGTTGATTGTAATATCTAGTTTATGTCATTAATTCAATCATTGGTCCAAACCAAAGATTAATTTCCCTTGGTCCATGGCCAGGAAGACCTATTGTTAAATTTCATTATAACTTTAACAGTTGAATTAATTGTTTTATATTTTATTTGGTTACAAAAAACTATACCTAGCTATATTTTATGCATGGCAACTCACATTAATTTTCTTTTTATGTACCAGTATGTTATTATTATCATTATCATTATTATTATTATCATTAGCACCGCGTCTTACTACCCGTTCGGGTTATACGCACTTACGCTAATGTGTAATGGTAGGGTGAAATCCGAACCACGATGGAGGCCTGGCATTCCTCACATTCACAAGATGTCTTGTCAGAGGTGAAGGAAGGGTTTGGTAATCAGTGTACCAGCATGATTTTATAAAACAGAGAAAATATAATTTTTATGCAATACATATCAAATATTATAATAACTGTACCTTGTTATTTTTAGTATCAGCTCTAAAGTATGACCTATATATAGTACTTTCAAGTGCTTACATTTTATTTTAATGTGATATATAAGCAAAATATTGGAAAAATTGTGAAAATATTATTTATTGTTATATAAATTATAGTGAAATCTCATATCTTTCCATAGCGATATAAGGCTGTTACCAAACAGGTAAACGTTTATAAAGAAAAAAAATATTTTAATACATTTTCAGTATAAGTTTTAAATTTTGACTATTTCGTGTCTAAAATATACTAGGTATCGTTTCTTGTTGGTAAAAGTGATCATTTGATATTTTACCTTATGGTTACTTTGAGCTAGTTTGGTTTTAGAGATAAACTCAAGATAATACTTTTAAGGTGCTAGGTTTAAAAATAAGAGGGAGGTAGAAAGATAAAGTGGTTATGAGGTTTCTTAAAGAAATGTTTATTATTTAATCTATGAGCAATTTTCAAAGAAATTTAAATAAATAAAACCTTTAATAAATATAATCGGTTTTAATTATGACTTATTTGTCAGATTAATGAATTCAGAACTTCTAAAATGTGGTTTGCCAAATATTGTAATTAATGAATATTATTTTGTAAAGAGAAGAATAATGGCATAAAAAGAGGGTTGTGAATGTAAGGCTTTGATTATTAATAAATATGTAATAATATATATTTAGATTCTTAAATCTGTATAGAAATACTATTTTTTTTACTGTATGTGCTATAAGAATTTAGCCATACTTACATCCAAATTTAATATTATATAATAAGATCAAGTGAATTTATAAATTAAAAAACACATTTCTAAGAAAAAAAATATTCTGAAATGTTAAACACTATTTAATCCTTTTAAATGTTTAATTTGAATTTAATTTGTTCAGTAAAATTTCCAAGGCAATTCTTATTCTATGTAAGCACATGACTAATACTTTACTTTAGTGTCTTCATTAAAATGTGGAAATAAGTAATAATTTTATTTATTTTAATTAATATTTAACCTTTCAACTTTAATTATAATCATTAATTAATAGTTGCTTTACCACCACATATTACTAACCGTCAATGTATTGATAGTAGTGTGGGCTTTATCATTGAGAAAAAATAATAAAGTATCTATAATTTCAGATTATTAGTTGATACAACTAAATACTGGACTAGAGGACTAAACCTTAAGGCTTTCGAATAGGCGTGTTTGTTTGCATTCCATTCAAAGATAATTGGTTGTGCCAGGATAGCTGTCACTAGAATACTAAATTAATTCTAGGAAATAAGTATTAGGTATTTCAAAAGGCATATTAATTTAAATCATAGTTAAATATTTACAAAAAAAAATCAAGGTGGACGTGTGCGATCGTAAGCTATACTTATATTCTTTAGTTGGTTTTATACACCATTTATTTTATTCAGTAATTGAATTCTAGTCATTGATTAGTGTTTTTATTTTTTAAGCCAGCAGACGTATGACTAGAATTTGTATGTAAGTATTTATTAAGCATTGAAAATTAATTTTATCTTTATAAAAAGGATTATATTAATGTGTATCTAAATCAGTATTTTTAACTGGTGTAAAGCCCTTACATTTAAGCCATGCATACACCGTTAATATGTATGTATATGGTAGGCCTATTCATTTCTATATTATATTACTTAATTACTTATCTATTTACTTAGTTGATGGCATTAGGAACTTGTTAGTTCATTTACAAGCTTACAAAAGTACACCACCTATTCCTATCTTAAGCTAGTTACATCCAGTCCACCTCTTTACACTCAATAGATTACAGTACTAATAACAATTTCTATGTTATTAAAATTTGTTTAGTGGTAAATAATTTTGTAATATGTGTGTATCGAGGTTACATAAAAAAACTTTGTTTTCATGTATGAAAAAAAATGCATTATATTATGATAAATATAGATTTTTGTCGTTTTATTCTCGATCTTTAAATTTAACAATAGATTTAATTTTAGAGCCTAGAGTTAAATATATTAGTTTATATTATCGTAAACCAAAACCTGGATATTATTCACGTTTATTAAACCCACCCCCTATTTAAATTTTGTCCTTAAACCAACATAATAAAAATGTTTAAATGTGTATTTATTTGATGGGAATGTATCAATCAACATAATATTTAAATGGAGCAAAAAAAGTGTGAATATCCCGTCCGTGTAAGTTATATTCAGAGTCCCAACTTAGGACCATATGAAAACAGTAAAACATACTGCATATATTTGTCTCTATTGTCATCAATTATAAAATATAGTTTAATGTTAAAAATGTATAATCCGCAAAATTTAGAATATTTTTTTTTAATCAATAAAACGCTGTTAAGGGTTTGTTTCTTCGTCATGTATATCTATATAGCAATTTTTTTTACAAGTACTTATTTACAACTAATAATTTGTATTTTATTATGAATATATTGGCTACATGTCTATATAAAAAATTTAATTTTTTGAAAATGAATCAAAACTGAAAAGATATTTAATCTCAGTTATAATTGGTGAGAATGGCAATAATATCTATCCCCTCTTCTCACTGGTTGAAAATCAGAATTAAGAAATTACTGTTATAGCTCTGTACTTATTTTGTACGTTTGTAATTTAACTTTTGTGCAAATGGTTTATAAGTATAAGCCTAAACTGTGACTGTACTAAATTAATATTTTTAACGCAATGTGCAATTTTTTGTAAATATTTTGCAGGTTTGATGAAGAATGAAACTAACTGAAAATCCAAATAAATTTAATTCAATTTTATATATATCAACTAAACCAAATCATCAGAAGTTTATTTTCATAACAATATACCCAATATATTAATCTCTATTTATTGTATGTTTAATTATTTATGGATATACCACCTACTTTATGAACCCACGTACTATATCGGCAAACTACTTACAAACTAAATTAGTTATAAAAGACAGAATACTCATCCTTACAGCCGATTAATGTAAAATTGTGAAACTCTTTGTAAAATTATAAAGTTTTCGGCTTTCAAGGGATTGAACACAAAAGCTTAGCTAAGTAGAGGTACATAATATCAACTGAGTTGACGTGCTAGAACTTTCTGACATTTATTATAATTTGAAAACTTTGTTTAGATTTGTCATATTATATTACAAACGTATTAAAAAGTCTATACTCAGAACCAAATACGAGTTTCCTCATCCACTAGAACTTGTACACATGTTTTTTCAATAGTTTAAAAGCAAGTATATGAAAAAAAAAAGTTTACGAAAGTAATTGAAATAGTATCAAACAAATATTAAATAGAAATCGTTAGAACATAAAGGAAACTAGACTAAAATTTTAAAGTGAGTTTCTCGCATTATTGGTTAAGAGGGATTTCCTCTTTTACTGCTTTTCGGTTTCGAGGAGGTTAAGGTTTTAATCCCAGCCGAGTAGTTGTAGGAATTTTCTTAAAACACTTCCATTAAAATCTGCCGTTCCTATTTTTACTTCAGATGTGTGAATATACAGAAAGCCTGGGCGGATAGTAAGACGCGGGAGCATGAAGAAGGAACTAGAAAGAGTAACTAATGATTAGTGACAAGGAAGCAAGAATGTAGAAAGATAAATATATATTACGAGTTATTTTGTCGCGGAGGGAATAAAGTGCCAAAGAAATGAAAATCGGATTGGTTAGAAAGTGGCAGGAGCACGGAGAGTAATGGAAAAGCAAAGATATGTAAGAAACTCAGACATGAAAATGTAGTACAAGAAAAAGATAGCGTGATGAGAGAGAAAGGGATGGATATGTCGTAGCGGGGCAGGAAGGACATGGGTATAGGAGGGGTAAAGGGTAGCAGGAGACGTGTCAAAGACCTTACATCACACTTGCCGCACTTGCCCGCGACAAATTGGATCTCGCACGAGCTTTTTTTTCTTTTTTTTTTTTTCTTCTTTTTTTTCTCGGTAATACAATTATTCTAGGATGATATAACGAAGTACATCCTTCATCCTTATCACCCCATACCTCCCTAGGTCCTTTCTTACCTTGAAACGCTATATAGTGTTCTCTTTTATAAGATAGACCCTGATTATCGTAGATATGTTTTCGGATCTGGTAAAACTTTCATCCAGAAAGTTAAATCAAGATTTGCTAGCCTTTTAGGGAAATGTAAAGTCTAGATGCAAAGACTGTTTCTTAAATAACAAATTTATTAAGCAAAGAATTAAACATTGGAGGCCTGGTGGTCTAGGGGTAAGGTGTCAGACTTCTGTGCTGGCGGCCGGGGTTCAATCCTCGGTCCCGGCACAGATTTATCTGATTACCAAACCCTTCCTTCACCTCTGACAAGACATCTTGTGAATGTGGGGAATGCCAGGCCTCCACCGTGGTTCGGATTCCACGTTAAACTGTAGGTCCTCCATTTCATCTCACAATCACCCTACCATTACACATTAGCGTAAGTGCGTATAACTCGAACGGGTAGTAAGACGTGGTGCTAATAATAATAATAATAATAATTAAACATTGTTAGTTTTGACAACTTGTTAAATTTATATGTTGGTTTTATATAGGCATTTTAAAGCTTTATTAAAATAGTAAGAATTCATTAATTCCTTAACTGAATCGTCAGGCATACAAAATAAGGTTTCAGAATCCTATGTAATGTTTAATAAATGGCAGGAAGTTGTGTGTTCAAACCACCGAGGTTGGTTTCCCTATGTAAGTTTCCCTATCTTCTTAGTGGAAGTGCGAGTAGATTAATTAAAAAATTCTACATTTCCCCATTTACTTAATTTATTATAGCAGAGAATAAGACAACGATGCAAAATAAATATCCAGAATAAAACTACTTAGGAAATATTATAGATGTAAAAGAACACTTGACTCGATAACTAAATCTATTACCATCTGATTCGAATGTGTGGTAAAAATAAATATTAAACATTATACATTAATAAATATTTAAGTAGCCTATATATTTATAAATGCTAAAAGACTTTCATGATATATTTTTTGAGAATATATATGATAATTGACCTAATTTATGAATATGTGTTAAAGGTAACATTAATAGTCTAATAGTAATAATAAAAAAATCCCTCTCTCAATAGACTAGAGTGCCGTTGACTTAAGGTCCCCACCACACGGTCATGGCAGGCTAGTCATGGCAGAACTGTCATTCCGAGCTTGCCAGGTTTCACCACACACGGGTCATGCTGGGGCTGTCATTCCCTACTAAGTGAACCGTTCATTTTGTACTCGCGAGAATTTGTTCATAGTGGAGCTTTGCAATGATATCACAAAATCAACGTTTCCGCCATCGTATAACTATTTTTCGTAAATCAACCATTTTATGATAGCCTCTTCCTTTTTAAACGTATGACCATACTCTTTACTTTTCACTCGCCACAAAAATGGAAAAGATTTGTTCAGATTGATAAAGTCCGTCATGAATCCGACAGAGTTTAATTTAGGATTGTAAGCCATGATAAAACGAATAGCAACCTCCCGCACACAAAACAACAAAGAGATGAATACTAAACGCGTGGGCTCAGTAGGTCCACTGCGCATGCGTCAGTCATTCCGGGCTTGACGTTACTCACACACGTACAATTTTGGCTTGTCTGCATTGTCATCATTCCCGGAATGAATGCCCCACTCACGACCAGTTTTGGAATGAACGGTCCAACTGACCTTTAGAGATTGGGGTTCGAATCCTTTTCGGCTATAGTTCAGGAGGTTTCCCCCAAATGGTTTCACACTCTTATTTCACCTCATTTTCTCAACCTCTTTACCACAATCGTGTAATTAATATGTATGCATCTAATAATTAGACGCGTTGGAAAAAAAACCACAAGATTTTCAGTAACTAAATATTTGCCAATCAGGTTACCAAACAATCATTAAGTAAATCACTTGTATTTAATCTCAGAGTCTCTAACAAGATAACCCCACTGACTAAAACTAAAATATAGTCTAGATCTTTATTTTTGAATTTATATTTCTCTGACCGGTTTTGTTACTGCTCCGTCGAGTGTCAGGAAGAAACATTGTATCGATTGAGTCCTCACACTTGGTGAACTTCCCAGGTCTGAAGTACGTTGTCGTCGATAAGTTGTGGAGAAAACTCTCGCATGAACGAATCGCTGTCATAAAGAAAAAGGAAGAAAAGAGAGGCAAAAGATGACGACGTGACGAAGGAGGTTGAGAAGTTGGTTTCTTAGCTAGATTTCATCTTCTTTCCGAAGAAACTAAACATGTGATTACAGATGAACAATACGTTTTAAACACACGTTCATATCCTTTAACGCTGTAGGGCCCCCGGGTAAAAGGCCTGGTTTGCAAGAAATCACGTTCGTGGATACGTGGCCCCGCTGTTGCACTTGCGTAACACATTACAACGTCATACGTGGTTTTACTATGCTGTTCCTTTTAGAAACAAGTTAAAAAATACGTCTAGTTAAGTTCTATTTTGAACGACCTTTTATAAAAATTAAAACAAATGTATTTTAAAGTCAACAATTACTATTATATTATTTAAAGATACGATTCGCCCACTTCGGTGGTTGCGTGGTCTAACACTAATCTCGTGTTGGACTAGACTTCCTAAGATGGAGGGATCGGGGTTCAATCCCAATCGTGTGCACTGAGGATAGCTTACCATGCATTACTTCTAAGCTAACCTTTTCTAATCCTTAACAAACTAGTGTAATTTAGTACATAGCGGTATAACCTGAACAGGTAGTAAGTCACGGTCCTGAAAAAAAAATTACGACACAATCGTACAAGCTTTCTCATGTCGTGTATTAAAGTTTGTAACAAAGTTTTCAAAATTATGTTTTCAGTTAACTACCGTTAAGAAAGTGTTATTTAAACACAAATATCCTACCATCTTGTTAAATACTCCCTTGATATCTATTTGAATCAAAATCATTAGAGCCATTTTCAAAATAATTGTAATTTTTAAAATACTTTCATTTGTAGACTACCAACACTTAATTTAAGGTCTAGCGTCCAAATCCAAAAATTATTCTGAGGTTTAGACATATAATATCTAAATATCAAGTGTGAACAAAATCCATCAAAAAGTTTCAAATAGATGTTCAGGGACATGCTCCAATTATTAGACATGAGGATGACGCTGCTATGCATCGAGACTAGTCGTCATCAAACGAGCAGCTAGTACAGACATTAGAATAAAGGAGCAAAGAATCACAGTTAAGAGGAAATCCATTTTAAGATGGGAACGCATGAAATGAGAGAAAGGGTTAGTGTTTATGAAATTGTTATAGTTTTTTTTTTGACAAGATAAATCCAATATTTCTTCAGTAGAAACATAAAGTTCAATTTTCTTCACGTGGTGATATCAAAAGTTCTTAAATATCTGTCATGAGCATAGAGGCACTAGATGACAAACTTTTTAAATGAAGAAAAAAAGTTTTAATTAAATGCCAGGACACTCGCAAAAGAGGTCAACGATACTTTTAACATTTTTCATTTCTTCATTGTGTTTAAAATATATAAATTTTACAAAATATTTTCTGTTTACTATAACTTATGTAATTTTTCAATTACTAATAATTGGTATATACAGTTGGTGAACTGTCTTATAACATTGTAAATACCTCACTTATATTATACTTATATTTTAATGTTTAATGACTGCTTTTTGGCCATCTTATAATAAGATTAATCATTCTATTTTATTCGAATATTTTACAATATGATTGATTTATATCAAGTATGCATTATTTAGTATAGTTTTCCTGTAAATGGAACGCCGGTGTTCAATTTACAGCTTGTTGTATTTTTTATTTTTTATTTAGCACCACGTCTTACTACCCGTCGGGCTATACGCTTTAAGTACTAATTACGCTAATGGATTAGGAATTGGGAAGGATGAATTAGAGGAAGTGAACCCACATTTACGTGGAGGGGGAGTGGAAAATCATTTAGGAAAACCCACCCCCAGTTCACCCGACCGAGATTCAAACCTCGATCTCCCCGTCCTCAGCGGTTGAGCTCAACACGAGTAGCGCGTTAGCCAACCACGCCACCGAGGCGGGTAACTTGTATTAAGAGTGATTTTTACTAAACGATTTCCTACGCTCACTATATTTCTACAAAATTTCAGACACGTCTTATATGTATTCTATTTTCCTGAGCTTTACCACATTAGCACAGTTAGATGTGTATAACCCAGATAGATAGTAAAAGGAAATAATTTGTTTAAATATATCTTGAAACGTCAAGTTAAGTCAAAGGCTTCAAATTCAAGTTCAATTCTTATTTGTAGGTGTCATCATTCATCATATATTTGAACAATATTATGAACGGCTCATAATCGTTACCAATAGGTAATTTCAATATAGTGTATTGAAAATTATAATAAATTATGAGAAAAAGACCATCCCAAACAAATGTAGTTAATTAAAGAAGTATTGCATTTGTTTTTTCAAAGAAAGTATTAATATCCTATTTCCAGAAAAAAAAAAGTGTGAAGGCACCATCTAATATAAGGGAAATATATAGGCCTATATATATAAGTTTCACTTATGATTATTTATCCTATTAAAGCAATACTTTTGATAATTCACGCAAAACTTCAATGCAAATAAACATAGTCTACCCTTTTTAAACAATTTCATACATTTTTAAAATACAAGGTTTTTAACTTTATGAATTTGTGATGAGGCCTTTCGCCTCCATTTTGCCACGAGACATATTTTTAAAATAGCAAACTGCTTCTTATAAAAAGCTGTATTTCTGAACGTCTGCAATACGTTTCAGTGCTCCAGTGGGCAGTCCTCTAAAGTGTAAAATGTAGTCTTACTTAATGCTCTGCGCTCGCTGGGGGGAACTCCCCCTAACATAAAGAAAGACTAGACATAACAAAGAAGCATTAGCGCTCAAAAATACTACATCCTCTGCAGACTAATATAAACTTCCCTTACTTTCGCTATCTTAATAAGATTTACTATATATAGCTTATGATATCAGATTGAGGAAGGTTAATTTTTATGTCCCAGATTGCGAGGAAATCCTCCTCGGTGCATTCCACAATTGTTGAATCCTGCTTTATAATGTTAAATATATGAGTGATAACTAGTTGCCTAACCCTATTGATAATCATATTGCTAAAATTTTAATGGATTATTCAAATCTCTAATGCTTAAAATGATTTAATGCCCTGGCCGAGATTCAAACCTCAAACCTCAACACCACCTTCACACCACGTGATCTAAAATATAGAATATATCACTATTGCCCATGTGACCGCCAATGTGGATGTTAAGTATTTAATAAGTTTAGCAAAAATATGTAGCATACATTCTTATGGCTATGGTAAGCTTGTTTATACTTTTTGTTTAATATTATGAATAATATCGTGTCACTTTTGATATGTTTAATATAAAAGATTTTAGTGGAAAAAATCATGTTAAGTATTGATTTTATGAAAGTTTTAATATCCTTACTGTAAAGTTATACCTTACAAAAGTAAAGAGTTCTTATAATAATAATAATAATAATATTTAGCACCACGTCTTACTACCCGTTAGGGTTATACGCTTTAGGTACTAATTACTCTAATGGATTAGGAATTGGGAAGGTTGAATTAGAGGAAGTGAACCCGCATTTGCGTGGAGGGAGAGTATAAAACCATTTAGGAAAAACCACCCCCAGTTCACCCGACCAAGATTCGAACCTTGATCTCCCCGTCCTCAGCAGTCGAGCTCAACACGACAAGTGCGTTAGCCAACTACGCCACCGAGGCGGGTCAGAGTTCTTATAAAATAATATAATAATAAGTAATATAATACAATGAAGTGACGTGGCGTGGTGTTTTACCAAGATAAGCATAGCTCAAAACCGTGCCTAAGAATTGTTCTCATCACTATGTAAAACAGTCATTGACCAGCTATTGACAAGCATATCATTTTATGTATATAGAGTAAGTCTCGATGTGTGATTTGTCAATAACGAGACAGTGGTGGGTCATATAGCATATATTATAGGTTCAGTATTAACACACACTGTTCACCTTGTCAAATCTCCAAGACACTCTACTGTTATTATATGTGAGTAAATTGTATTAACCATCAACCAACGTTTATCAAAAGCTATACAGACTACTAGAAGAGATACGAACATGCACCAAAATATCGTAACTTTTATGTGCAAATCAATCATAATAAACCATTTAACAGTAAAGGATCGTATGCAAGAACGGGGCTGAGCCAAACAGATGGTGGAGCGGAGTAGGTTGAAATATTTGTAGCAGAGCAGATAGCAAATCAACCCAGCTTTTACTCGACTACACTTTTTGTTTCACTCGGTCTCGTTCTTTCATACGAACCTTAGCGAATAGTTTGCTGCACCAAGTTTGGAAAAACTGTAACTCCTTAAAAACATAAACCCTGAAAACCTTTGATCTTATATTTGAATAATGGGCTTGTACATAGTTTTATATATACCTACTTAAGTACATCCTTTCAGTAATTTCTAAATATCTCATAAGCCCACATTTTATTAATTAAATCTACAAAATAACGTTAATGGGTGATTTATTGTAGAATACAAATTTAAATTACATAAAGAGTATATATTTATAATTATAAAAACTAATCCCATTATGTAATAATACAATTGTTATTTTTAATATTTTATACATATTGATTATTTTAGTATGTAGTTGATATATATAATTCATTAAGAATATATATATATAAGTGTGTGTGTGTGTGAGAGAGAGAGAGAGAGAGGGAGAGAGAGAGAGAGAGAGAGAGAGAGAAATATCCTATATATGATATTCCAACGACCCCAGAGCCAAGAGTACAAGCCATGGATACTAGAAGATTTCGACTGTGTATCACAGTTTGGAAAGTCCTCGGATAGTTGGTAAAAATCAAATGGTTTATTAAATTAAAAGCTTAGGGTTCAAATTCACACTCAAGTATTAAAAAATAAAAGCTACCATACTACACACGAGCACTAACTTTCTCATATAGTATTAAATGGCTTCAAAGATAATTTTCAAAAATAGTTTTTGAGTAAACCAACCTTGAATCAGATTTTATCATAAAACCCAAACCATTTTCTTGTTAATCAAAATAATCACTTTTTATATCATCATGAACTGGTTCCTGCCTGTGGACGGGTCTGTTTAGTAAAATGCCTTCATCTCCCTCTGTCCTTCCACCATTCTTCCTCCTTTATATATAAATGTTAACCAAATTCTTCAAATTGATTTAACAAAACTCAAATTTTCAAAAATAAATTATTTTCAAACATAAAATTATTTGTTATTTGTAAAAATGTAAAACTAATTATCGTGAAAAACTGTTCCCAAATTTACATTTTTAATTCGATCTTCAAAGTCAATTTCAAAAATATTCAAATGTCCAATAATGTCTTAAACAAACTACCCTTAGATTCGTCTATTTTTAGATAAATAAAAATTCATGATTATTTATAGTGTAAAATAGTCCTTAAATACAATCTTTAACCAAACCTAGAGCTATTTTAAGCTAAATTATATTTTACAAAAATGACTTAATATTTAACTATGTATTATTAAATGATTTTATTTTCAAAAACAAATCTATTTAAATATTTACAATTAAATATACTTAATTAATATCCAATTTGAACCAAATCAATGAAACCCTTTTTTTAAATACTAAAATTTAAAAAAACGTCATTATTAAACTACCTGTATACGAGTACCTCCCAATCCACAAAAAACCAAGTATAGAGCTTTATTTATTATATTCATGTCAAATTCAATATACGTTTAAGAAAAATCCTTAAAGCCATTTTCAAAATTTCAAATTTTCATAAATCATTTATCAGTTAACGACCCTTTATCGAATGTTTACCCAAAACCATATCTACAAGGTTATGTGTCATGGTAAGCACTCCCAAGATACCCATTTTGAACCAAATCATTTGGGATATTGTAAAATATTTCAAGTTTTTGAAAGTCCAGTCATCATTAACATGCCTATAAATTATATTTTATGCAAAAACGATTATACACTATTATTTGTCATATAAAACACTCCCAAGATACCCTTTGGAACCAAAACATTAAAATGTTCTGTAAAATATTTCAAGTTTTTGAAAAATCAAGTCATCATAACCCATAAATGAATTTTTTACCCCAAAAACAATTAAGCATTGTTGTTTGTCATACCACGCATTATCCAGATATACATTTGGAAGAAAATCGATAGAGCTAGTTTTGAAATATTTATAATTTTTTTAAATTTTCCACCAGTAAACAGCTTTTCAACGAATTTTTGCCTAAAAACCAACTATACAGTGCTATTTCCCATGTCAAACAAATCCTAAATATGCATTTTAAACAAAATCATTAAATCCATTTTCCAAAAATTTGGAATTAAAAAATATAATCATCAGTTAATTGAAGGGCTAGGGTGAAATTAAAAATGTTGTGGTATAGCCCTAAAATATCTAAATAACAAGTTTAACAAAATCCTGGTAAAATCTATTTTTTGGGGATTTGTGTTGACAAAAAAGCAAGGATTTGTCCTAATCTCGAAATTGATTTTTTTTAACGATTACAATAATTTCTCATGATATGACAAAGTAGAAATAGTATCCAAAAAAAACAAATGTATATTAAGGTGCCAAACGAATATTCTAACTGTTTATTTTTTATTGTTTCTCACTATGTATCAACCACAAATGAATCAAGTCCTGGTAGCTACAAATTCTTAATAATAAGGTTAGTATATCGTTTGTTTGCTGCTAACATTGACATTGAGATTGTAATTAGTTCCTGATGTACTAAAAGTAGTTAAATACAATCCAACTTTCATAGGACGAATCTTATCTGACAGAAAAGTTACTAAATCTACTTCCTCGGGGGTGACCTGGCGGTCTAGGGGTAAGGTGTCAGACTTCTGTGCTGGCGGCCGGGGTTCAATCCTCGGTCCCGGCAAAGATTTATCTGATTACCAAACCTTTCCTTCACCTCTGTAAAGACATCTTGTGAATGTGGGGAATGCCAGGCCTCCACCGTGGTTCGGATTCCACGTTAAACTGTAGGTCCTCCATTTCATCTCACAATCACCCTACCATTACACATTAGCGTAAGTGCGTATAACCCGAACGGGTAGTAAGACGTGGTGCTAATAATAATAATAATAATAATACTTCCTCGGGGGCCTATTTATAGCTCAAGTCATGTAATCTGCAGCTGTCACTATTGATACCTATAAAATTAATAATAATACCGCTATTATAGTAAAATGTTATTAATGTTGGCCTAAAAATATATATGCTTGTATTTTCTAAAAGGCTCTTGTAATGAAAATAATTGGTCTTTGCATTTGATTTATTACTGTACTTCCGTTTTCCAAGCAACATTTTTCAGTCCTACCTTTAGATTAAGTCGTTAATAATCCTTGTGCTAGTTTACACTTTGATTAACTTTTTACGATACATTTAAATTGCAAACTATTTTATAATTAGATTATATATTTGCAAGCGTTTCGTTTGGCTTACTCGTCCATTTAAAGTTTAAGCCTACAGCTCAACTCAACACATAATAAACAATGGACTTGGTGAGTGAGTTGTATTAGAAACTTTTCCCTGTCATTTTATATGAATACCCAATCATGACTGTGATTTAATTCAGATATATCTTTATCGACCTAGAGCTATACAATCTCAGCCAAAGCTAACGTTAATTTAGGTTAGGTTAGTTTTACCTTCTTCGTGGGTCACATTGTCTAAAAGTCACCCTCTCAATTGAATGAATTGCCGATGACGAAGGAGATCGAGGTTTGAATCCTGGTTGGGTGTAATGAGGGTAGATCTTTTTTAACTAAATGGTTCCCTACTCTCCCTTCGTGGGTACGCTTACCTATACATTTAACTTTTATCATTATTTCCATAGTAGTGTATATATAAGGATAGCACGAACTGATAGTACACCATTATACAAATAAAGTTTAGGTTAGGTCAAATTGGTTGAGCTAAGATTCCGTCAAATTAGATCAGAGGGGTCAATATATTTTTTAACGTAGCCACATATGGGGAGAATAAGAATGGAAAGTCACCCCAACATGTAAAAATTGAAAAATTTGTTTGTTCAATCTAACATTTAAAACAGAACACACTGTTTGTACACGTTAAATCAAAACATGTACACTTTGACTACTCAATTAAAACATTCTCTGATGCAATTGATGTAAATAATTCAAATTGAAAGTTTAATGCAAAATATGACGATACTTTCAACTGAAGGTAGAGTCTAATCCAACTACCGAGTCGAAGATGGCTGCGTTATCTGATAGCTTGTGATATTAATAAAATCACACATTTGTAGCCGACGATTTCCGCACGTCCATCATAGATTCTGCCTTAAAATATGAGTGAAGAGTGACCCTGAGCATGGAACGATTCCTGGATAGCGCAGTGGTAAGAGCATTGGCATACTAAGCCAAAGGTCCCTGGTTTGATTCCCGTGTCCAGGTGTCATCTTTCAATTTTCAGGATATGACATATAGATGGAGTAATTCTCACTAAAAGCATAAATAATAGCTTTGGATATTTGATTATTTAAAAACTTCAACTCTTGATCAATTATTTTCACCAAACCAGTATTGCATCTGTTCAACACAAGAGTCCATGCTGCGTTATGCGCATGCGCAACGTAATATGGCTCAAGATGGGAGGAGGAAAAATTGTCCGTCCAGCAATCGGAAAAAACATAGCGCGTTGTAGCAAGGCATAGCTTAGCTAAGCTTATCTTAGCTTTTTGTGTGAACCAACACATATAAATATATGGCCCGCTATTTTTCTAAGGAATTAGCAAAAAAAATCTTAGCTTAGCCTATAGCTTAGCATTCTGTGTGTACCGGTCTTCAATGTTTCTCTTTTTTATATATTAATCTACAACATTTAGCTACGCCATACATATGCTATCCCTTCATTTTTATCCATACAATTTACCTTCACATATTTGTTTCATCCCTCGATACATAATCACCATCTCAATATGCCCAACCACTAACATAAGACTCTTCTTATAGGTTTTTTTAATGAGCTAAATATACATCTGAGGCCTCAAGAATCTTTTATTTAAGAATATTTATGGTTAGGTTACACACACACACACACATAAAGGCTTTAAGATAAAAATAAACTATTATTATTATTATAATTAGCACCGTGTCTTACTACCCATTCAGGTTATACGTACTTACGCTAATTTGTAATGGTAGGGTGATTGTGAGATGAATTGAAGGACCTACAGTTTAACGTGGAATCCGAACCACGGTGGAGGCCTGGCATTACCCCACATTCACAAGATGTCTTATCAGAGGTGAAGGAATGGTTTGGTAATCAAAAATAAACTAAAATACCAGTTGTTTCCTTATGAAACTAGAAATTATAAGTCGGCAACAATTAAGTTTGTTGATATGATACACTTTATTAAAGTCTCAAGAAATACGTTTAAGTTTGTATTATGGATATTGTGATCCCGACCTTCTCACGAGAAGTCTGCATAGGGATGAAGGGGATGTTGAAAGTTTGTGGGAATGGAGGGGGGAGGAGTTTTTGTCTTCATTTCGTTCTTGAAGCAAACACCAGCTGGTGTATTCCTTATTGAAATTGTGGGGTTGGGAACAGGAGGGGAGGAACAAAGATGATTGAAATAGAGATACTTCAGCTCAATACGATTGAAAATGGTGAGGGAAGAAGAGGGGGACAGACAGCCTTCTCTAAAATTAAGAAAATGGAAATTTGAAATATTAAATGTGTATATTTTTTTATAGACTTTTCATTTCCGTGAATAATATAAAAACAAAATTACGGTATTAAAATTAAATATATTAACACTGTGAGTTGATAGTCAATGTATGAAATGCGGTATTATTTTTATGATTAAAATACCTTGAAACATATTTTAAAATACTATTTGTTAATTTGAATTATGGTCTGCTCCGGTGCCCTCGTGTTCTAAGGCATCACTCACGAAATAAACTAGACTGTTAAGGACAGGAATATCAGGGTTTGAATCCCGATTGGGTGTGCTGAGGGTGAATTTTCTTAAATTGTTCTCCAATCTTCCTACAAGCAAAAATGTGGGCACACCTCTCCTAAATTCAACCTTACTCATCTATAAATCACTGGTGTAATTAGTACATATACGTATAACTTGTAAAGGCACTAAGATTTAGCGCTAAAAATATTATATTATTTATAAGGTAGCTTTAGAGCTTTCTTCAGCTGAGTTGAGATTTTTGTTTAATCACATAGTAGACTAGTATTTTAATTGATCAGGTAAATAAACTAAGCTTTTTTTTTGCTATGGGAAGGATGGACACGTTTGATGTGTAATTATTTAAAATAATTAATTATCAGTATTTCTTTTGAGGTGAAGGCCAATATAACTCTCCTAAATGTTTTTAATAACTGTGCCTTACTACCTGTTCAGGCTAACTGCATATGTGATAATTACTCTAACATGGCAGGGCTGAGGAAGGGTACATTTAGTAGATAATCCACCAGCATTTGCGTGGAATAAAAGTGGGAAACCATTTAGTAAGAAATACAATCAGTAGATCCGGCTGGGAATCAAACTCCAATATCCCCCATCATCAGCAGGATAGTCAAACACAAGAGTGACGCCTTGGACCATTCTACCACTGAAGTGGGTTCCCCTAATCTATTAGTCACCATTTTGGATTTTACGTTAAAGTATTGATAGCGGTGCTTTGAGTATATTTAAAAAAAAATTACAGCAATACATTTGTTAGAAGGACAATATCAAGTTCAGTTTGTTTAATTATATAGGAACATTTTATATGGCTGAGTGGGTTGAGGTCAACTAAGGTTTTAGGGACGCTTGTTTGGACCCTAGGTGCCGTTATAATAATTTACTATTTGGTTTTGTATTTATTGATCATCGTAACCTGGACTGGCTAGAACTAGATAAATCACATATATGGATATTTTTACTGCGGCAATGAGCTTTCAAGTTCCTAATATCATAGAGTATGTGAATAAGTAACCTAGACACTAAAATTTCTAAGGTTATTGTTAAGTGTGTAACATCGGGTGTGTGGTTTGAAACAATGTTAGTTTGGAGGTTTTGTATTAATATAATTATTTGTTCTGAAATTTACGTTTAATGTCACATAGTCAGTAACGCTATTAATGCAGTATGTATTTATTGATATAGTTGATCCCAGCTTATTTTACGCTGCAACGCTTAATTTTCTAAAATATCATTAATTTTCATCTAGAATCGACTTTTTTTGAAAATAGACAAAAAAAATAGACTTCTATGGATTTTATATTATATTATTTAGTTTATGAAACAAATAATATAATATAAATAAGATTCTTTAGTAATGTCAATAATACATTTGCTACAAAAGCATGTTAACATAATGTACCGTTAAAATACCATTATTATTTTTAGTTTACTAGTAGGCCTATATGTAATAATTTGTTAAAAAAACTCATCAATGCAATTAAATCTAAACAGAGAGAAATTACATCATTAACTAAACTACCCACCATATATAATATTTAAGTAAAGTCAAATTAAAATTAATCATAATACAGGAAGAACATAATTGGCCTAATTTAATTATACGCTGTAAAACACATACATACCTGAAAAAGAGCAGCAATATATTCAAATTAAATCTAAACAACCATCATAATCTATTAACAATTTTATTCCCAGTAGACAAATACTAGACCATATAAATGTGGTATGGATTAATAACGTTGTGTTTGCGTGACGAATGTACTGTAATTCTGTTTCCCAGAGGGGCACGACATTTCAATATTTCGTAGCCACTCCTAAAAACATATACAGTAATAATGGCATTTTTTAGATATGAGTATTTTTTTATAATGGCAAACAAAATTAAATATTCGTGATTAAATTTATATTTCGCAATTTAGTTTCATATACGAAATCTTTATTATTAATATTTTATAATTATAATCCAGGAATTTTCAAGCGTTTCATTTATTTTTTAAATGTTATTTTATCTTTGTAGTAATTTATAAAATAATAATAATATTTGATTTGAAAACTAGTGGACATATTTAATAAGTCTACATATTATTAATTTTAAACCCAAAATAAAATCCTGGGTATATATATTTTTAAACCAGGATCGGCGAATTTTTTTTTAAACTAGCCTAACCAATTTAACTCAGTTGAAGGATTGTCTAAGAATGTTTCCTAAATAATTCAAGGGTTACGTACTCGATTCCTGATGAAGCAGAAATTGAAATAGTTTGTTCCATTGAGTGTAAAATTTGCACTAGCTGTTGTGTTTATCATGGAATTAAGCTATAAATAAAAAAATAATGTCATAATTAGTATTAAGTTAATCAATACAGAATAACTTTGTGATGGTTTTTTATTATTTTTAAACTCACCCCTAATACCCGTTTGGGCTACCCGTAGTTAAATACACAAAGAGTATAGGAAACGATAATGTAGTTGATAGAAAATGAACCCGAATTTACATGGCGACTGAGGGAAATTATTAAGAAGTCAACTCATTACATTAAGCCTGGATTCGAACCCAAACCTACACGTCATCAGAATTCACGACTATTGTAAGATTTTGGTAGAAAAAACCTTTTAGGAAAAATACAAACTTTTTTTGCCGTCAACAATAGTAAAACTGTGCCTTATTATTAGTATATGTTTTATTTGTATTAATAGTATCTACCAAAAGTGACAGCTCCACATCAAATGGCTACACGTATGAATGTATGAATACGTTAAGTAGACCTAGTAAAATTTGTAGCTATCAGGTAAGGTTCTTCCTGATAAAATTAGACTGTAGACCATATTGACGATTAGTCTGTATGGCTACAGATGTTGGTATATTTAATAGTGATTTTGACAATTAATTGTGTATAGTTTAAAATATGAAAATACACACGTAACATAAGTTTAATTTCAAATTGTCTAATATTTAGCAAATGTAATGAATTATTTACGGTAACAACTACAGATAAACAAAAAAATTATTAATCACTATTAATACGTTCTACATAAGATTAATTGATAAGTTTAATTAAAGTATGCATATAAGCTGAATAGATAGTAATACGCGGTGTTGAAAATAAGACAAAGTATAGTTAGTTGATGTATAGTTAAACCCCATGAATAAAACCCGCAATAGGGTAGGTGGGGTTTAGAACTCCAACATCTTCATTAACCAGTACTAACTGCGTTGTGTCTCTAGCACCTTATAACTATCGGATACCTGCACCATTGATTACAAAATGTGAAGATATCAATAAAGTTAAATTTATATAAGTTTCCGTTTCGGTATCTTAAACTTTATCCACATAGATAGCCGAAGTTATAAGATGCTCGAAGATAAATTAATAAAAGTTATCGAATCAGCATTATAATTGAAATACAATTCCCTTGAATTAAATAACGTTGTATCCACTAAAAATTGAGTTATCAATACATTTGAACTGATCAGTATGTTTGTGCTTCTCAGTAAGGTATTTATGATGAAGTAGTATTAATTAAATAATATTTTGAAAAATAGCACCTAGACCCCGAAATAAGAAACATACCTTTTGAATTTGTTAAGCTAAGCCAGATGTTCTGGGTTCAATTCCCGTGTCCAGGTAAAATATTTCAACGTGTTTTAAGTTAATAATTTTGAACGATGCCATCAGCACTAAATGTTAATTTCAATATATTCCAATATATTCCCTAGTAAGAATTTAGTTTAGTTTAGTTATAAAACAAACATTAAGACAACGTATTTTCTTTATCATTTGGTATTAGTACCTGTTCTTCATCATAGGTTATTACTGTATTATGTTTTTTTTCCACTGCATCTCACTATCCGTTTGGGTTATGCGCATATATATCATTTATTCTAATGGTGTAGGTAAGACGGGATATAATTTTTAGGAAATTTACCTGCATTTTCGTTAAGTGCTAGTGGGAAACCAACTATAAAATACCACCGTCAGTACACGAAATCGTAATTCGAACCCCGATCTCCCTATCTTCGTCAATAAAACCCTTATGAAAATTAACTATTGAAAACCAATAGTATTTTTGGAATACTATTGAATTTTAATAGTATTTTAGAATTACTATTGAATTTTAATAGTATTTTAGAATTACTATTTGATTTTAATAGTATTTTA
>CABFOV010000317.1:110914-167626 GCA_902141375.1 Timema poppense
GAGGGGGAGGGGGGGCGGGAAGGAAAGTATTAGGTGTTGCATTAGAATTGGTTGGGGGTGGGGGGAGGTTAGGACGTTTTAACTTGAATGGGGGAGATTTCATAATAACAGGAATGGTTGGAAGTAGAGTATACTTTAGACTACAGTACCTAACCAATATTTAATGAAAATAAGAATGATGTTTGTTTTACATGTGTAATAAAATTTGGGTTTTAAATTGTGTATGGCATATATGTACGTGCACACTGTTTACTATGAATTATATCCGACCCAGTAGTGTAGTAGTCAGTTCACCTGGCTACGAACCTAGAGGTCCCGGACTCGATTCTCGGCTGGTATTATTGGGTATTTTTCTCTTAAGAGTAATTATCCCAACGGTGACCAAGGCTTGGTAAATTAAGCTTAAATTAGGTTTAAAACTTCCACAGGCTCACAACTCCATAATCAATATCATAACATCTAATTGAGGGTACGTGTATACAACCTCCATAGGTGTGCCCTGGCCAACGCTCTGTGCCACCAGAGCTGCGGATAGTCTAAATACAGGCGACCGAATTGGATGACATGTCCCTCCGGGTCAGTAATTCCATAAGATATAAAAAAACTAATTGAATTAACTGAATGGTAACAATCTTACCTTGATAGATTACACTATGACTTTATCCTACAACCTATACTATATAGTGTAATAACGTAAGGTAAGCTTATTACCTTACAGGCTGGAAGAAGTGTACGTGTATCTCTCTCTCTCTTCATATATATATATATATATATGTGTGTGTGTGTGTGTGTGATATGTATGTGTGTGTGTGTATCTATGTATTTAATAGGATCAAGTTTTTACAAGAAGAGCCTTATCTAAGAACTTTAAAATTACTATATCTACTTTCAACTATTCATACGTTAGGTCATGTTAACGGCAACTGTCACTTTTGATGTGTATTATCAATACATCTAGAACACATTAATTAAACTCAAAAATGTTATCAGTTTGAGGGTGACCTGGTGGTCTAGGGTAAAGTGTCAGACTTCTGTGTTGGGGGTCCGAGGTTCAATCCTAGGTCCCGGCACAGATGTATCTGATTACCAAACCCTTCCTTCACCTCTGACAAGACATGTATTAATCACAACTTGTGAATGTGTGGAATACCAGGCCTCCACCGTGGTTCGGATTCCACGTTAAACTGTAGGTCCTCCATTTAATCTCACAATCACCCTAC
Organism: Timema poppense; assembly: GCA_902141375.1. Taxonomy (NCBI): domain Eukaryota; kingdom Metazoa; phylum Arthropoda; class Insecta; order Phasmatodea; family Timematidae; genus Timema; species Timema poppense. The sequence continues at coordinate 112,135 of CABFOV010000317.1, forward strand.
CATTAAACATTAGCGTAAGTGCGAATTACACGAACGGGTAGTAGGACGCAGTGCTAATAGTTATCAGTTTGAAAGTAACTAAATATATATTTGTATTTTGTAAAAAAAAAAAAAAACTTATAAGACAATAGTACTATACTAATGTTTGTTTATATACGTGTGTTTAAACTCCATAGTATATTATTTATAAAAATGTTTTAAGTGCTGAAATATAAATTTTTAATAGTAGAGGTGCTCCATAAATAGTTATGGCTACAAACCGAAAACACATACAATACTTCAAATAAACATATTAAACTAAATATAATAAACTAGCAAAATAAACCAAATAAGTCGCAATGTGTCTGGTATTGACTCTCATCATTTTATAGCTAAAAATAAAAGGTTTTAAATCGGATTTAACTTAGGGATGAGTTATTTATATTATTTAGTAGAACCTTAGGCACAAATCAAAATATTTTGTAACCTTTATATGAATGTACTGATTTAGTGAAAATTAAAAATTTTATATACTTATTGAAAACACACCCAGTGAAATGAATGTATGTAATATGCTAACACTTTAGTAAAAATAACTAAATTGTTATTTTTTATTCACAGCTATAGTATTTATAATTACAGTAGCCCCATGGCTTCTTTGGTACTGACCGACAGCTCACAGCTGACTTCTGACAGTCAATATTTAGGTGTATAACTAAATTTTGACTGTCAGAAGTGACAGCTGCTAAACACATGTTTTGCAGATCATATGGTTCGGCGTAGGGATACATAATTTGGTCTGGTAACTTTTCAAAGCAGTGAGCTGTGAGCTGTCAGTCAGTACCAAAGAAACCATGGGGGTACTGTAGTTACTGTCATTAACCTTATAGTATATCGAGCAATTGAATAGATTTAATGCATTATATATATCGTTACATACATCAGCACCTTTCCAAAGTAAAAGTTTACTTTTACTAAATTCTTTATTTCTAGAAATAACTGATAACAATAAAAAAAAACAAGATAAATTTATATCCGAAATTTGTAGCCTGATCTCCATGAAAAACCTAAGCCAAAGTTATTATAATTTTATTTTTGTTTATTGATTGTAATCGTAACAGAAAAAGTTAATGAAGTAACCCTTGGGGTTACGAAAATGTATTTATTTAGTGTCTATAAGTATGATTCCAAAATATTGTTTAAAGGGTTTATTTATTGTGTATTATTTGTGGTTTACGTAAACAGAGAATTTAACTAGTAATACCATACTAAGACTATTTAGCCACTATTATGATGGTTCAAATTAAGTTACGGGAGGATTAAGTTTATCTCACATAAGACAAATATATTAATTGGATGATGGTAAATGGGTTAGTTTGAGTAAAAATACATTTTACTGACTCTTAGTACACACAAAAATTACGATTTTAAGTAGCGTTCCCATCACGCAAGTAGCTTTATTTATTTTCAAAATAAATTGGATGATTCATTAATTGGTTTATTTGAATTTGTTTTAATGCTGCTATGAATTGGTTTGTAGCAAAGGTACTGTTAAGCTGCCATTAAAATCAACTTAATGGAAAATAATGGAATGTCAAAGAAAGGTTTCCCACGGCCTTACCCCGTAGAATGGAAGTTTTTCGACCCAAGGTAAACCTTGATATGCTTAAAATAATGGAAAGCATCAAATTTTCCGCTAGTCAGCGCTAAATTGAAGAGTATTCGATTTATTTCCCTCCAAATTAGATTTTAATTAAATTTAAACAATATCCTAGCAATAAAACCGAAGATGTTGGTGTCGACCTCATCACGATATTTTCTGTACAATGTCGTTAGAACACGTATATTTTTGGTCACCGTGTCTTATTATCCTTTCGGGCTATAAGCATACATTATATAAAACACACACTACTGTGTCACGGATGAGGAAGTTTGAATTAATATTAAGTGTAGCCACAGTTGCATGGAGAGGAAGTGTGGAAATACACTTAGTAAGAGTCTCTCTCATTACACCCAACTACCTTTGAGCCCCAATTTCCCCATCATCGGCAGTCCAGTCTATTAAGAGAGTTAAACCGTAGATTATTCGACTATCGAAACTGGTGGAATACGTATTCATTTTATAGATCTAACATATTTAAGCTATTAGCTAAGTTTAAACGTCAGGTTTTTCACCGAGACTTCTAAAGCGTTGAAACGCATATCATATGTTCAGCTGTGTCGTGATATTTTGTTGGTAGTTTGTTGTATCCAAATATGGTTTACTTCAAAATCAAGTCGAAAGTTACCAATACTCTATTCCATGAACATTCTTACACTAACAACTGAATGGAATATTTATTAAATATTTGTTAAAATATATTACAAGCTCGTTTTCAAGAACGTTTTAAGCAAATCACGACATATATTTTATTATGGTGAAGGATATAGGAAATACATACAGTTAATCTTGAGTTAATAATATATTTTATTATTATGGTTATAACAAAACACTCTATTAGTCTATTGAGGATTTTTTATGCGTTATTTTGAAAGGTAAGAGCTATAATCCCCATAACGCTGTGAGGATTTTACCTTCAAGAAGTTGAAAACCTGAATTCTCTGCTACGAGTCATACACAGCACAGTTAAAAGCAAAAAACATAAAACCAATAATTACTGTCATAAACATCAATTTTATTCCATGAAATATTTTTTCAACTATTTTAGAGTTTCATAAAATAAATACTAGAAAACCATGTTCGAGTGTTTACTAGACAATCCAAAGAGAATCTCTTCTTCACTCAACATTCTTTAACAGAGTTATGTTAAAACTTGATTTATTACCAAAAAATGTATATTCAAACTTAATGTATCGAGTGTAGGGTAGTCATGTTTTAACTTTACCATTTGACATTTCATCTGTCCGAATGTGCGTTCCAGATAAATGTCAAAGTAGGGAACCAATTTTCACAACACTTGGCAAGGACGTTCTTTGAACCTAGCCCAAACAACGTATGCACATATATTTTCGATATGGTTATCTGTTTAAAGATGGCGATCGCTCAAACATCTATATGTATGTTTGTTCTACGATAAATTAGTCCACGCATTTGGCAGCTAAGCGAAATTTGGCAGAGGCGTTTTTTGTACTTCGGCCAAATAATGTCCAGCCGGACTATCCGTTTCAATATAGCGGCTGCTCAAAAGGTTTTTCATTTAATAGCTTTTCTCCAGTGATTTAAATCTAAAGTTATATGCAATCGGGTGACCTGGCGGTCTAGGGGTAAGGTGTCAGACTTCTATGCTGGCGGCCGGGGTTTAATCCTCGGTCCCGGCACAGATTTATCTGATTACCAAACCCTTCCTTCACCTCTGACAAGACATCTTGTGAATGTGGGGAATGCCAGGCCTCCACCATGGTTCGGATTCCACGTTAAACTGTAGGTCTTCCATTTCATCTCACAATCATCCTACCATTACACATTAGCGTAATTGCGTATAACCCGAACGGGTATTAAGACGCGGTGCTAATAATAATAATAATAATAATATTATATGCAATCGATCGATTACCTAAGGTGTATTTTTTTAAATTTTGACAACTCTCTATTAAACCATATAAAAAATGTTATTTTCTCTTAATATAATGTTTTATTGAATATATTATTAATTTGTTTTCTGTCTATCTTGATCATCACCTAGGGGGATATATCAACATTTAATTTAAGGAGAAATTATTATTTTAAATCAACTTGAAATTCAAATAGAAATAACGATGAAAACATGACATAACTCTTAACTCGAACTTGTGAGGAGGGATCGAGGTCGTCTGATCCCAGAACTACTATTGTACACCGAGACTACAAATTCAAGCTCGTTGCTTATGAGGATAAAAGGATAGATGAGTAGTTCTTTGTGCAAGCCACATAATTCCCTTTCGCCTGAAACAATACAAGAGTAATGGCACATAAAGACACAATATGCGTCTTGCTCTAAAAGTAATCACAGAAAACGTCAAAATGCCTACGATGTTAATGATATTCGCTGTAAATGTACGTCTCTTTCGTGAGAGATAACATTTTCACGGAGTATAATGGCTTCCTTTTCTTTATTATTTAAGACCCTTTTCAGGAAGTTGAAATAAAAATTACCCAAAGTGGTGAATTAGTTTGCAAAGTTGTCTTATTCACAACTAAATTATGAAAGTGAAAACCTAGATTTTAGATCACTGCTACTAAAACGAAGTTAATAAGAGGTTTAAAAGTTATGATCATGGTTTTAACATTTTGTAAGACTTTCTGGATACGATACTAAGAAGAATATTATCAGAGTAGATATTTTATATTTGAAACACTTATTTAGTAGTTTCCAAAGAACTTGACAACCATAGTTACGTACATAGGGTCAGATACCTTAGATCAGTGGGTAGCGTGTATGTCTACTGAGTTGAGTGTCCCAGGTTCGATTCCCGGCACGGCCAAAGACTGGATGTTGTGCATGTCCTAGTCTTAAGAAAAAAAGTCTTAAGTTAGATCATACGGCAAATGAAATTACGACAGGCCTAGCCAGACAATAGTGGAAAAATATATCACTTGAATAAAAAAAACTGACCCAGACCCTAAGCTGGTAACAGTAATGGACGTAAAAAAAAAGTTACGTACATACACCGTTTCTTCACGGGGTAGGCAATGAACCGTAAATATAGCTTTAAAAAACACTACTGACATAATCCATCCTCGCTAACTTTCTTCACACTTTTCTCCCTTTACTTGCATACTCCCTTCATCTCAACAACATCCATACACCGAGTGATACACGCTCATTTATTGTTAACACTTTTAATGTTTCTCTTTATCACACATTCGTCTACAACATTTGGCCACGTCTTATATGGCATACCATTTACTTTTGATCTAAACACTTTACCTTCATATATTTGCTTCGTCACTCGATCTACTAACATCATATCAACATGCCCAAACCATAATTAACCAACTAAATAATCTCTATTTTTACTATAAGCAATATTATAATTTTCCAATAGAAAGCTATCTTATACCTGTGTATGCTTTATTTATCATATCGCGCACATCAATTAATATATTTTACCTATTAAATACTGTTCCTTACTTCAAAATGGAGATAGTCCGCTGTTAGATTGCGATGGGTTTTTTTTTGCGTATGTAGATGTTATATGAATATAGCTGCATTATATCAAAGATAAGTTATATTTACCGGCAAATAATATTGTTTAATATAAACTTACATAAATAAGATGTTTAGAGAAAACAAGAAAGAAGTAATAGTAGCAATCATCGTAGTTTGGTTTGATTATTAGTCAGACAAATTAACGTTTCCACTGTTTAATAATTACTGTTACACACAACCGTGGGCATGCAGACTAATCGTCAAGCCCATTTAGTTTGGTTTATCTATGACAGTAAGTTCAGGGCTCTTTATTGCTGATGAGTGTGCTGAGGAAGATTATGTTTAAATAGTTTACCACTCTCCTTTCAAGAAAATTATGGAACATTTCCCATTTCTTTTAATTAATTTGTTCAACCTTACCCCATAAAATAAATTAAATATGAATAGCCCAAACGGGTTGTAAGAGATGGTGCATTTGGTTTTAAATAAGTACTAATTCATATCAATAGTAATTGATCGAATCTTACAAATTAATGATTAAATTTAATCCAATCAAATATGTTATGTTATTCCCTCGTTTATAGTTGCTTAAGATTTTGGCAGTATATTTACAATGAATATGTATTTATTATTATTATTATTAGCACCGCGTCTTACTACCCGTTCGGGTTATACGCACTTACGCTAATGTGTAATGGTAGAGGTGATTGTGAGATGAAATGTAAGACCTACAGTTTAACGTGTGATCCGAACCACGGTGGAGGCCTGGCATTCCCAAGCTGTGATTAATACACGTCAGAGGTTTGGAAATTGGATAAGTCTGTGCCGGGACTGAGGATTGAACACCAGACCCCCAGCACAGAAGTTTGACACCTTACCCCTAGACCGTTAGGTAATATAAAAAAAACTGTGTAGATTTGGTATTTCTAAATATGTACACAAAAACCACATTTCATATTTTTTAAATCTTTTAATATATTCGTCGGACAGATTCAAAATGCGTCATGTGATGTGCGCATGCGCGCATTAAAACCACGAGTGGACCAAGGTACCGTTCGATTAGTTTGACATTTATTCAGTGAACCACAAAGAGAGACGAGTTCGCGGATATAAAAGAGGTGCTGATAAACAATGCAAATGGAACAAAAATGTGTTTTCCCAGTGCTTCCCTTTCCTTTACATTTCCTCTATTCTTCTATATTCTATTTTATTTCTCTTTCAACTCTTTTCTTTTTTTGCCTTTACGTTAAGGTAAAGTCTGTATATGTTTACATTGACTGAATTTTTATTCCAATATTTTGAAAATATAAAACGAGGTATGTCAAATAGAAATACTTGTTTGAGAAGACTTTATTTCTACTTATAAAAGTGAACTTATTAATCAAATAATATTAATGATATATTATTACCTAATTTGGATACTAAATATATCAAAAAAATATTCCAAAAATTAAAATATTAAATAATTAGTATTTTGTTTAAAAAAAATACCACCTGTACACATGCATTGAAATCAATATTCTTGGCATTGCGTATCCAGGGTCACGGTTTCGATTCTCGTGTAAAGGTTTAATTTTTTTTTTACCAAATTCAATTTATTGAAAAGTTTGCAAACCAATCCACGTCAAACGGTTTTATCAACCCAACGAGGAGAATATGAAAGCTATAAGAAATTTGTGAACGTGTGTATTCACTGACTTACTAGATTTCATATATATATATATAGTCTTTTTGTCCAACGGCATCAATGTAAAGTGTGAACTGAGTTCTTTTTTTTATTGTAAAAGCCATATTGTGTTAGTACCTTTTATATGTTTATATCAACCCTTCCTGTACCTTCTTCCAAATATTATAGATTATATGGTCTGTAATTGCGGACGATTTGTGGTTTTATTCAATATAGAATAGTAACTATTTTGTTCTGAAAAATTAGATAGTATAATATGGTAAGTTTCTATCACTAAAACTCTGTAAAAGTAAGATAGTTTAATTAAACCTCATTTTTAAATTAGTTTTCATTTCTCTCTAATTTCAGTGCAACATTAATGTTGTGAAAATGTCGTACATTTCGCAAAACTGCTGAACAATGATATAAATACAAAATATTAAGTTTTTTTAGAAAACTTTTAGGTCGTATTCCCAAAATAAAATTGGGGTAATTTAAATATCAGCCATTGAGATATTAAAAAAAACTCTTTTTTCAACAATACGCTTGAAGATTTGTACAGTATTATATTTGAATGACGAGATTGTGGAGCGATTGGATGGCTCAGTCGGTAGACTATGGGGTACGTTAAACCGGACACACTATGTTCAAATCCAGGTCCGTGTGTAAATGTTTATATCTCCATTCTCATATTATTACTTTGTATTGATATTTATATATGTCACCGGCAATGTGTGAAATCCAGGCGTTCTATAAAATTCTGGGGTTTTATATATAAGGCTAGAGTGATTTTAGCAAAGTATGAAATAAATTAGATTTACTGTTGTATTTCATCCTTATTTTTACGTTTTGGTCTTTTTGCATTCTCGGAATATGTTATCAATTCTTTTATCCTATTCTATGTTAGCCTTGTGCTGTTTTCTTGCAGGTTCACTTAATTCCTAGGGTTTAAGTTGGTCAAGTTAAGTTATTTTAGGATAGGGTAATTAGGTAAGGTTAGGTTAAGGTAGCTATTGTTATCGGTGATATATAGTTACAGGTTACTCTATAAATTTTCTACGAAAAGTATGAAATACAACAAAACTAATTTATTTAATACTTTGCCAAAACCACTTAAGAATTAGTCATATATAGAAGGCCTAGGCATTTCATAGAATGTCAGGTTTACACACATTGCCATTAACATACACATGTTAATAATTTGAAACTATAAAAAAAAATTAATTTAATATTGTATACATGAATGTTTAAATATTCCAATTACTATAGTATGATATAGATTATATTTTTTAGTCGTGATTTTTATTAAAAACCTATGGTATTGGTATCAAGTAACTAGAATACTCATGGATTTAAGGACACCATAGTAGCCATGTTTACTTTAATTTGTAAACCCATTACTGAAACAAGAAGCAAAAGAAGTATTTTAGATAAAATTATGAATACATTACACTTTTTGTTTGGTAACTAATTAATAAAGGAATCCTATTATTTTAATTCAATTTAGGTATTAAAATAAATATCAAAATTAAAAAATTGTTTTTCCTGTGTAATATAATAAAACACGTTTCAATTAGAAATGATTATGGGCGAAAAACTAATCTGGGATTTACTAGCATTAAGTTCTCAGCTGGGAATTATTGACGATGATTCGTGTTTCTTTCCATCCTTTATCACTCACTCGCTTTTACAATTTATTTACAGCTAACATGTTTTGGTGACCAAACAATTGTGTCAGAGATATTCACTTGTTTAAGCTAACTTATTTGTGATCCAAGCTGTAACATTATATTTACCTAAAAATGAAATATTTCCTCCATGCATATGAAGCAACGAGATGGTTGTATTTCAAAACCAAAGTAAATTTTGATTTAAAAAAGCACTAATGTTACAATTATTTTAAATACTAGTTTTTATCAAAGTGTATTTTTCGGATCACCTTTATTATACATTATACACTATCTGTGAGTGAAACCAGATCCCATCTATCTAACCAATTATATATTTATTAGTATTGGCATCGTAAAAAGAAACTAATGTTTTAAGGTTCTTCCATAAACATTTTCTACACATAACAAACTAATCATGTATAGTTATAAATTAGGCATGAGATAATTTTAACAGAGATTGAAATATTTTAGTAGACTATTTTTTTTTGCGTTCATTCTTTCACTAGCGTGAAGCCAATTTACCCACCAATCACCCTGTAAAAAACAGTTCCATCAAGACACGTGATAATATATTGTCACACATTCATCACTAACACTGGGAACTGTAAAAATAGTCGCTAACATAAATAGAAAGTTCACCGTAACCTTGTTTTTCGTAAAAACATTAAATGAAAATGTGTTTGTTTGCGTAAACTCTTCTACGGAAGAGAAGCTAACACATTTAAAAGTCCATTATTGAAATTGGGTGGATTAGAAGGACGTTAAATGTGTTCAAATCCGAACAAATGGCGGATATTGACTTAGTATTTTTCGGCATGATAAACAATAATTTAAGGTGAAATGGTAGATTTAAATCAGAAAATTGAAGTACTTTTCATTTAAGTAGTATAAATAGAATCTATTAATCTAGTTTTTCCAAAATTTAACAACTTTATGATCAATTCTGTTAGCGAGTAGTTTTTTAATTTATAATTATTGTCAGCTTTGTCATTATAGCCTTTAATTTAAATTCAATTTATAATAAAAGGTGACAGAATTCAAACTAATATTAACATTAATTTAAAGAAAAAATAAAGTTTACTAACATTTAATGTTAACGTAAGTGAGAAATTAACGTGCAGACGTACAGTTCTAACACAATATTTAATTCTACGGTGTGTCGTTTCAAAATATGGTTGACGCCAAAATAGAGTCGAAAGATTCCCATAGGAATATTTTCCCTTAACCACCCTATAGTTTGAGTTTTATTAATGGAAATAAATGCGTGCGAATGTGATTTAGATCATTTTCAACGACTATATTATTATTATTATTATTATTATTATTATTATTAGCACCGCGTCTTACTACCCGTTCGGTTTACACACACCTACGCTAATGTGTAATGGTAGGGTGATTGTGAGATGAAATGAAGGACCTACAGTTTAACGTGGAATCCGAACCAGGGTGGATGCCTGGCATTCCCCACATTCACAAGATGTCTTGTAAGAGGTGAAGGAAGGGTTTGTTAATCAGATAAATCTGTGCCGGGACCGAGGATTGAACCCCGGCCGCCAGCACAGAAGTCTGACACCTTACCCCTAGACCACGAGGTCACTTTCAACGACTATAATTGAAAAGTAATGGAATAGGCTCAATGAAAAGGGCTCAAGATTTAACCTTTTTTTATATGCTTACTACATAAAGTAGTATTATATTTAAGAATTAGCAGTGTGCTTTCCTCTTTACCTTGAGATAAGAAGTTTCGTAGTTTTATTTTATATTTAACACTGCGTCTTACTACCCGTTCGGGTTATACGCTTTATGTACTAATTACGCTAACCGATTAGGAATGGGGTAGGTTGAACTAGAGGAAGTGAACCCGCATTTGCGTGGAGGGAGAGTGGAAAACCATTTAGGAAAAACTGCCCCCAGTTCAACCGACCGAGATTCGATCCTCTATCTCCCCGTCCTCAGCGGTCGAGCTCAACACGACAAGCGCGTTAGCCAACTACGCCAATGAGGTGGGTCGTAGTTTTATTCCTCCTCTTTCTTGTTGACGTGATAGAGGGTGGTTGCAGGTGTAAACAAAAGGGAATATAAGCTTAGATAGAATAGAGAAGTTGTTCCAGAAAAGACAGAGACCATTGTATTTTAAGCCATATGTCATGACAGCAAATTATACTTTCTCGTAGACCATGGCGGACGCGTTAGTGTTTTAGTAAATATCACCAAAATAAAGTATAAATTAAACTAGATCATGTAATTTTGGCAATGTTTTGATAAAGTATGCTGGTCGCTAGTGAATAAATCAAATATATTACTAAATATGAATATTTATGGACTATCTCAAATATTTTCTAAGTAAAGCAAGCTAAGATTTACGTTTTAAAATCATTATAGTAATTTGAAATAAACCTATTTATAATCAAATTAAAACTAAGACTTGACAGTATGTTATGGAGTTAGTTAAATGGAAATATTACTCAGGATTTTACTTTAAATGGAGGTGTAATTGTAATCAATTTGCTGTCGATAAATTATTATTATATTAATTTTATGATCATTAAGATATGGTATAAATATAATCATTATTTCTTAAATGATGTATAAGTATTATACAATTTTTTTTTTTTATTTAGCACCGCGTCTTACTACCCGTTCGGGTTATACGCTTTAAGTACTAATTACTCTAATGGATGAGGACTTGGGAAGGTTGAATTAGAGGAAGTGAACCCGCATTTGCGTGGAGGGAGAGTGGAAACCATTTAGGAAAAACCACCCCCAGTTCACCCGACCGAGATTCGAACCTCGATCTCCCCGTCCTCAGCAGTCGAGCTTCAACAAAGTATTATACATCATTTAAGAAATGTTTCCTCCATTAATTTGGTTATAACCACTGAGCACACATTTATATTAATAGAATTAAAAGTTTGTGTATGTATGTGTCTCTCATAAGCGTTGCACGATAACTACCAAACTCAAAAGTCTGAAATATAAAAATCAGTAGTCTGTGTGCACCATCATTAATGGATATTACCATAATACCAGGGACTGACTGAGCCACCGGAAGATATCCCGGTGAGCAGGTTTGATTCGGGCTACCTACCACAACTAAAATAAGGCTTTCCATTCAATTTTAAGAGATTGTTTTTATCAAATCCTAGTAAAAAGCTCTAATGAGCAAGTCAGAGGGTTCACGTAACGCATTATTTGTGAGATATAAGCGATGTCATTGAATGTAAAACCGTCCTGTTTGTTGTTTGTAGTCCCCCTCCCTGCCTACTGCCGTGAAGTTTAAAGTCGAGTGAGTAAAATTTGCGCAATCTACTGACCTATCTCATCAATTATGACTGTGATCTCCAGAACTCACAATGTTTTCCTCAATCTCTCACACACCCTTTCCCATTTCACAGGGTGGTTAATCCGATTGGAGTAATTTCCAAACCAACTGGCAGCTGTCACCAAGTCTGCGCTTTATCGTCATCTCGGTTATGAGAAGAATAGCAGCACGGGAGTGAAAATGGCGCAGAGACAAACTTGAGAAAAGAAAAGGCAAGAAGGAAGAAAAATTTTGACGGGAGAAAGGGGGGGTTAAAGGGGGAGCGAAATGGATGTGCAATAGAGCAATTATCGCTCTCTTCCTTATAAAAAAAAAAAATCTGAGAAAGGGGAGACGAAGCGGATGATGATGGTTTCATCTTAAGTTGGCACATTGCAGCATGTGATGCAACTTGATGGATTCTCCCCCTTCCCTCTCATGGTACCACTCCACTCCTCTCTCCCCTCAACCCTAAGAAACCAGGAGTAGAAAACTTCCCCCTATCTCACGTTCCCATACCACTGTCTTTCAACTTCAAGAAATAAAAAAAAAATCAAGCAATGAAGAGAGAAAGATAGGCCTTTTTTCTATTCCCTTGACGTTACCAGGATCCACCAAAACTTCAACCCCTTTCCCATTGAATTTTTCCTCTCTTCATAATACACAAGATCTTTTTGTGCATAATTTTCAAATTTAAGGTGTAATTATTTTAAAAGTGTGAATTCAAGAAAGCTTTTCCTTTCCTCTTCTCTCTTTTTTTTTTCCCTCTCCCAACGAGTAGTAAAGTGTGTAACCATAAGGAAGAATACCAGAGTGCTTTATCTTACTTAACAAAGTGGGTCTACATTGTGTAGAAAGTGTTTCCGTGGCTGAAACGCTATTAATTATAACAATAGCGTTTCTAGGATGAAAAAAACCAACTGTGAAAGTATCATTGATTTCTAAAAATACTATATTTTAAAACTGAAAACGTATTCTAATTCTATTTTCACCATTTATTAATGTTTATTTCTATATTTTTATCTATTATTTTCTCTGTATTAACTTAAATAATATTGAATAAAATAAAGATATTAATTTTAAAAACGTTATATCATATAAAGGAAACTTAAAAAAAAAATACTTATGTTCTTCCAAATCAATTAATATTATAGGCTTACACATTCACTATTGAAAATTAATTATTTTATATGTGTAAATAAAATAGGAAATGTAGTAAATAGTAAACAATTGATACGATGAGTTTTAAAAATTATTTTAAAAATTACTAAAATGTATTATCTATGAAAAATAAATTGTTTAAAAACAAACAAAAGTTGCTATACATACTTTGTGTTTACGTTCAAATAGTTTGAATAAATATCTTGGAAATACCAAAGTGAAAGAATACAGCATAGTACCCAATAGTTATTATGAATATAAATTATATGTCTGAAAACTGCTTTATTGACAAAAGTAAAACTTATAGGCACCAAATTAAACATAAATATTTGAGTATAAAACGATACACACACTTTCTAACATTTATATATGAACAAAAAATATTTATAGTTTTCTTTATTGTATTATTCTACGCTCAAGGGATCAAATGTACACATTTACCTTAATTTTATATAATTACTACAAACATAATTTAAACAAAACCAATAAATATATTTACGACCGCGTTATAATTTACCCAAACATAATTTAAACTCTTATCGGTTAATACAGTCATTTAATTTTCGACCATTATATTTCCAAGCTCAATTTAAACGAAGTAAGACTACCAATTCAAGTGCAAGATAAATATTTGTAGAGGTAAAAAAAAAATATATATATATATATAGCCTATATATTAAATAGATATGTCAAGGAAATGAAAGTTTCATTGAGCTAATTTCATTTTAAATTGTTTTAGAATTTTTTTATATCAGTTTGTTTTTATTTGAAACCTTTGGAACATTATTTAGTATTTACATATACATGTTAGAGTGTATATGTGTGTGTGTGTGTGTGTGTGTGTGTGTGTGCGCGCGCGCGCGCATATGCATGATATTTAATTTAGGTTTAACACATAAATAAATATCAACCATTAAAATATGTGCATAAAATATTTCTACGCATAAGGAAAGAATAGCTGGGTATTTAGCCAAAAATCAAGGCATAAAATATTTTTAAATTTTGGAAAATAATGTTATACAAGTACTTGTCAACTTTATATACTCTCTTTTATTTATAGTAATAATAATTTAAAGAAATTATTTTTATATGAGTGTGAAACGTGATCTTTACCCAACATGACCAAAAAAGTATTTATTTATTTGTTTTTATTTAGCACCACGTCTTACTATACGTTACTTAAGTACTAATTACGCTAATGGATTAGGAATCGGGAAGGTTGTATCTAGAGGAAGTGAACCCGCATTTTCGTGGAGAGAGAGAGTGGAAAAACATTTAGTAAAAAACACCCAGTTCACCTAACCGAGATTCAAACCTTGATCTCCCCGTCTTCGGCAGTCGAGCTCAACACGACTAGCACGTTAGCTAGCTACGCCACCAAGGCGGGTATGACAAAAAAAAGGATGTTTTAAAGTCAAGGGAGTTTTTAAGATATATCGTCCAAAAATGTATAATTACTGGGAAGTGGAGGATGAGATTACATAGTATGAGTTACATATTTTGTACTCATCAAAAGACATCTCGTATATTACGGTAGGCAGGACATGTAGCGCTAATGTGGTATTCTAGAACCTTGTTTAGGGACCGAACTATTTCAAGATAAGGATAGGTGACTTACTTCTGTAAATGCGCCAATGATCTTTCGAGTTACCAACGCCATAGAGTAAGTAAGTAAGTATGTAATTGTGTAATATAATATATAATTAAAGATACTAAAGTGTTTCCTCTACAATAATATTTTAACTACAATATTAAGATTCAAGTTAAATGACTTGAAAAGTGAATAATATACATGTATGTATAATTATTTAATATAAATCGTCATAACCTCAATACTAAATCCGCCGTCGGTGGAATCAAATCGCTAAGGTGAACCAAAAACCAAAATGATGAGGACGACTGACATGAAACGACTTGAAACCACGAGATAGCGAGCTCGACATCCCCGTACACTGAGGCCATCCCCTAAAGCTACTGTTCCACACATACACATACACATACACACACGAGGTTTTTACAGCAGACCGTCCTCTTCAATCCATCATGCTCCCCCGCGCTTATCTTCTCCAAGTCTCCCTCAACCCCCCCCCCCCCCCCNCACAAGCACACACCTCGGAACTCCTCGTTTCCATAGTTAGACGACCAGTAGCCCCCCAAGGGGACTTAAAACAAGGCATAAAACACAACAAAACTATTTATTATGGCCCGGCAATTTGAGCATTTATAGATGGTAATTGGTCGGGACGACTCTCCGGCTGGCTTTTAGAGCTCCGGCGACTGTGGTCAGCCATGCAGGATAATACCCACCTCTGGTAATGTCCGTGTCTAACCGCAGCCACGCCGCCGCCACCGCCGCAACCTAACGCAAATTGACTGCTTCTTTAAGGGTGGGAGGAGGAGGAGACTATTATACTGGATTGTTCTTGACGCTTCGGACCAGACTAGGAAGGTCACGGGAAGTTACGTGTAATTCACTGTTCGTGTCAATAATCGAATAGTTTTGAGGAGGATAGTCCTTATTAATTTCATAATTCATTTTAGGTTAACTAAAATTACCAGGTTGTGTTGATTAATTAGGAATTTGCATTGAATATAATTTAGGATGTGTTAATAGATTTGTGAAAGAGTGCAACAAGCTTTGGTAAATGTCAAACTTTAATAATTGTGATATGATATTTCAGAAGGTGGAGTGGTCGCATTAAGTAGACATTTTAAATTATATCAAAGTACGCATTTCATTGGCCTTAAAACATTTATAATATGTAAATTATTATTATCATCCTGTTAGGTTATGTGCCTATTAAATCCATGGTGTATAGTAAATAAATATTTAACTTTGGTCCTTCATTGCTCCAATAGTTTGTAAAGATATTTGTTTATTTAATTAAATAGTATTGTTAAGTTGTATTTGTATGAAATAAAATTAAAATATGTATATGTCGTGTTTGTTTCAGAATCAAGCAGCCAACGTGCATATACAGAGTGAGCTAGAAACACCAGACGGTGACTTTAATTCGCAGGTTGGTGCCACTGCTCACACATTACGCACTTCCGTGGCTTTTCTCGATCAGATGTTTGCAAACAGCGATATCAACTGGCACGTGCACTCGCTGGTACGATCCTACAGTACCAGATTTCTTTATATGGAGCCACGTCTAAATCAAGGTGTACAATACACGTCCTCTCAATATTATTTACTTGAAATAACAAATTCGATATTATATTCAAGAAATCCCTAGCGACATCTTTGGACGTGTTATAACATCCTCACCAACCCAACCGTAAGAGTGTATTTTTATTTTAACATCGCGTCTTAAGACCCGTTCGGCTTCTACGTATATGTAGGCCTACTAATCACGCTGTGTTAGGGACAAGAAAGGTTGAATTTATAGAAAATATTTTAGCTTTTACATGGAGGTAGAATGTGAAACCATTTTGAAAAAAAAAAACACCCTCACTATACCTGACCGGGATTCTAACTAGGATATCTCCATCATCGGCTGTCTAGTGAGAGAGAGTGACGCCTTGAACCACGCGGCTACCAAAGCGGGCTGTGAGTGTATTGAACAAAATGGAAGTCATCTACAAAGGGATGTTATCAAAAAAGTATGGCATACATAAATTATTCATAGAAACACGTATTCATTTATCTGTGTTAATAAATTATTTGGCTTTGTTTAAAATTATTTTTATATTTTCAAAAATCATCATGTTTTTCTGGCACATCTTCCGTAATAACTTTTTTTTTTAAATACAAAGATAAATACTAGAAAATATACATGACTAATAAATGTTTCAATCACCAGCAAGTAGCCAAACTAGGACCCCTTTATTTGTAATTGACTTTTACAAGGACTTAACTAAGTAGATTAGCAACCATGAAAACAAGTAGCTTCCCTTTCCCAGATAATGTTAATCGTCGTAAAGTATTTATTCTATAGTAAAGGACTCTAGAGGGATAGTCGAGTCTTTCATAGAGTTATACAAACATTGCGTTTAGTCACCGTTGACTGAAAGTTCAGGGCTCAAATAAAAGCTGGTTGTACTGGTAGCTGCTATCCCCATCTGACTTACAGTTAATTTTCCAACCCCTCTCTAAGTTAATAAAGTTAATTTTATCAAAGTTACCCTACTTTACGTTTAATATTATATTAAGTTGGGTGTACTTTATATGGAACGAGACAAAAGGTCGGTGTTTTTTTTATTATTGCCCAAACAAATATTTTGCTATTAAAACAGTAAGAACACTGCCCTCTCACGCATTGCCGTCGTTTGTAACGCTTGTGTAAAAAACAATCAAAATAAAATTATAAATTTAAGAACAAGTTATAGTATGTATTAAAACCTTTAATCTACGATGTATCTTATTTTAAAAACTTTAATGTTACACTGCAACGTATTTTATATTAGATATATACACATTCTTTGGCTAGATTTCAAAATGTGTCTCAAATTCCATTTTAAGATAAATCTTAAATTTTGGAAACACCCATAGCATCAGTATTCAACTATATCTCAACTAAATATTTATATAAATCTGTCAAGGTAAAGGTAAATTTCCCCCCTTTTATTGTGTAGTGAACTCTCAAAGTTCTTCCCTTTGATTTAGGCGTCGCACCATAGTCACATTTTCACGACATTGATTTTGAGATTTTACCTCACCAAAGCAGCCATTAACTCCAAAACGATCGCCACTCTTTGTAGCTTGCATACCCCTCCCACACTTAAACTCAACCCATATCCCACAATGCCACGCGGAGGTTAGATAGAGAGATAAACCAACGCCATTTTCCTCACGTTCTCATGCCACTTGCCCACAAGTTTAATTGCAGTTCAAGTCGCAAGTTTAATGGGTCTATTGCTTGCGCCCTCGGCAAAGACAAAGATTTCCATTACAATTACTCTCAGTCATTGAAGTATTAGAGGCGGTAATCCTCATAAAGCTTGTGCGGTGCTGCAGGGATTTATTCTTTCCAGTATTCATCGCGGTTTCTTGTGACTCGCTTTCACATTAGTCTTCCTTCGCATGGTTTCCATGTTGAGGTTATTCATCTGCGTTTGATTAAACAATAATCTATTATGATATATTATGATTTATTTTGTACCCTCCATTTGCCATGAAAGATAGCAAGCTTAACCCCAATTTGTTTTAATAATATATTATGATTTATTTTGTACCCTCCGTTTGCCATGAAAGATAGCAAGCTTAACCCCAATTTGTTTTACGAATTGACATATCTGGAAGATAGAAATAATTATGAGATATATATGTGTGTTACCGTCCGAACCTGATTCCAGGACAAACTAGGCCGAATTGATACATCCTAAATGCCTCAGGATGTTTTAGTTTAGCCTGGTCTAAATTCGTTGATCCTGAAATTTTGCCCCAGCTCATAGTATAAATTAGTATAGCCTACAATTGTATTAGACCAAACCAGGTTTAGGTTAGGCTAGGTTAGCTGACAGAATTTACGCGTGAATTGTGAATGATGAAACATGTCCAAGGTCGATTCATCGTATGGGTTAAGAATAATGAAAACTATTACTGCCTAAAAACATCAGGCTATAAAAAACTGACCTCTAGAATAATTTACTGGGTCCATATCTCAATTTCCTTGCAGGTGAATATCTTATATCTAAAAATAAGTTACTAAGCCTATACCCCAATTATCTTACAAATAGAAGTATCCGACAACTAGGAAAAGTTATTATAGCTAAATAGTTTCGATTTATTTTACGAGACTGACGTCTTTAAGGACGTGAACCATGGTTATTCTCTGTAAATATAATGCCTTCTTGAATATAATATTTTTTGCTTTTTGTATAAATTTATCAACATGGGAAATTCCATGTATAATTTCTAAGATAATTTACAAGGAATATTTCAACTTGGAATCCAAAGGGAAATCTTAAGAATAATAACGATAAGAACATGAGATAATTCTTAACATGATTTACTTATTATTATTGTTATTATTATTATTATTATTAGCACCGCGTCTTACTACCCGTTAAGGTTACACGCATTTACGCTAATGTGTAATGGTAGGGTGATTGTGAGATTAACTGGAGGACCTACAGTTTAACGTTGAATCCGAACCACGGTGGAGGCCTGGCATTCCCCACATTCACAAGATGTCTTGTCAGAGGTGAAGGAAGGGTTCGGCAATCAGATAAATCTATGCCGGGGCCGAGGATGATTTACTTAGCATTTTTACTTTTTAATGGGGGGAGCGAGGTCTATTCTTCACATAAATACGAGTTATTGGTAATCATATATCTAAATTCACAGTTGCAGTTCATATGAGCTGACGTATTAAAACGTGAAGATAGATATAGTAACTTCTCTTGCCGCCAGATAAGGCTTTTCCTACGAGAAATGAACTGAACACGCAACACTCATAACGTAAGTGTTTAATTTGAGTTTTTTTTAAATATCAGAACTAAATTACTCCTTAGGGCAAGTTTCATAGTCAAATTTAGTACGCCTCAAGTGTGGCGCTACACTAAGTTCATGAAGACACCTACCTAAACCAGAATGGAATGGGCCAGTTTCATATGCGAGAACGGCCCATTCCATTCGAGTTTAGGTAGGTGTCGTCATCATGTACTTAGTGTAGCGCCACACTTGAGGCGTACTAAATTTGACTATGAAAGTGGCCCTTAGACTGAATCGCATCCAATCATAGTTTCCTAAGCATTGTTGACAATGTTTGGCCAAGCCCAATGATTTTGAATGTCTTCAGTTTGACCTGTTTTAAGTTTTAGATTCTTACTTGAGGAATATAAGTAGTTTACAGATTATTCAAACAACAAAATAACATGACATATACGTGTGATTTATGAGAATCAAACAGAAATATACAAACATCAATGTCCTCCTGCTTCTCACATTGACGTCAACGTGTTTTTTCCCCCTATTTGTATGAAAAGTGTAAGCCTTCTTCTCCTCCTAAGTGCTTCAAAAGTTTGATTCAAGTCCTCTTAACATCTCAGAACTACTTAACAACTGAAGAGTAACTTTCCGATAAAAGCTTTTTGGCGTGGAGTAGACAGTTTTTATGGGGTTCCCTGAATTTGTCTTACACATTGTCATGAAATTCGTGATATCCATGAAACAGGCAAGATAAGGGGGACGGGGGTGTTAAGGGGAGATGATTTGACTTGAGCGTTGTCTTACCATTATGATGAAGGTTAAAGGACAATGGGCACTTAGGACCCTTTCTCTGTGGATGACTGAATTAGCCAATAAAACACCACGAAAGGCAACAAACACACCCTACCTGCTAGTAATAAGCGTAAGACATCAAAGGCATTATTTACGACCATGTGAATGGAGTAAAAAAATAAAATAAAAATTCTTGAGAATAACTTTGTAGGAGTTAAGCTAAACTATACTATATTCACACAAAAACAATGTGGATATTAACTTTTCAACCAAATATTATCCAAAAATAAATATATATTAATTCTCTTTTCAGAAATATTAATAAATAATGATATTAGATCAAAATGAACATTTTAATCTAATTACAACATATATTTTACTCCTCACTGCATTTATAACCATATGGTGGTTATTTTATTTACCTGTTGTTATCTATGGGTGTTAAACATCACCTCTTACCTTACATGAAGGGGGATAAAATTAGGGTGTTTGAAAACAAGATGCTTAGGAAGATATTTGGTCCAAAAAGGGATGAGGCTAATGAGGAGTGAAAGAAGCTACATATTGATGAGTTACATAGCCTGTTCTCCTTCCAAGACATTGCTAGGATAATCAAGTCTCGTAATTACAATGGGCAGAAGATGCCGTTCGAATAGGGGAATCCAGAACCATGCTCAGGGTATTGACTGGCAAGACCATTGTTATGACCTAGACGAAGATGGGGGGCTAACATTAGAACGAACCTGAAAGAGATAGGATGTAATGTGGGGGACAGAATAAAAATAGCTCAAGATACTTATGGCGTACTTAAGTAAGTGCGGAAATGAACTTTAGAGTTCCTAGTGCCACAGGAGACGTAATTAAATAATGACCATTATTAGTCTTATTATCATTACAACCACTATTCTTATAATCGTCAATAGTACACCATTGTATATGATTATTTCTTACGAACCTTTGATACTTGTTCACGACCAAACATTATTTGTTATCACTAATATTTAAATCGGCACAAGGTTTATTACTGACTTAATCCAAGGATAAGGAGTGTGGAGGGTAGTTTAGAGAGAGTGCAAAAGTATTTGCCTGGAGAAAATATGGTGAAACTACAGTGATAATGATGAGTAAAACCATCCCCCTCTCCCCTCGATACTTCAAGTTAAGATACAAATGAAGGGAAACCCGCACGTCTGAGCCAGACCAAGGAGTACATCCCCTAAGTCTACTTATGCTTGTATTTTATAAGTCCAAAATTTAATTGAAGAACTTATGAAGAAAGATGCCATAATTATTTTACCAAATGTAAGGGGTATTAAACAACAAAATAATATTTATCAACTTTTAATATTTTGTATGATTAATTAAATTATAAAAATGTTCCTCAGATGCACAGTATATTTATAATGCATATGTATCACAAACTGTTATGTGATGGCTGAATAAAATTCAATTATAAGTGAAAAATAACAACACGGACAATCTTCATGGCGGCAACTGTCACATTTGGGTTTCCATGTATTGTGAGTGACAGACACGTTCACCATTTACCAAGGCTCAATATAGCAACTAGTGAAGGATGACCCTGGATACGAGCAGAACCATGATGGTTCAGCAGTAAACCATTGGCGCAAAACCTAAGGCGTCAAGTTCAATTCCCGTATCTAATGTGTCTTTTTCATTTACTATAACATTATATTAAAAATACTCTTAGGTAAAATTTTCATGAAATAAATTATCGCTACGAGAATCAGTTTTGAAAAAAAATGGGGAAAAACCCAATAAATGTGTAATGAGTTTTTATTCAAATAAACATATAATAAAGATCGTACACTTTTATTACTATAGTCATATAAGTTATCATTTTTACTTTCTCTCAAACCCTTGAAGATAGAAGTATTGTGATCGTCAAATAAATCGATCTAGAAATTTTGATTTAAAAAAATGTCGATGTTTCATGATATTCTGAAATCGAAAAAGTTGTTTTCGCGATACCGTCTGTTTGTCTGTATCTATGACTAGAGCTGAAAACATTTTACCGATCGGGCTAAAACTTAGAATCTAAATATTTTGTAAGGTTACCGCAAGGATATTTGAGAATTAAATATCTAGCCCTAAAATTAAGGGTATTTTACTAGAGGGCCAAGAGGGGGAAAATCTATTTTCTTAAAATTCACTATAAAGATGTTGATTAATATTAGTATCTAGATACTTTTTAACATTTCAAAACAAATAGGAATTCTTATTTTCCCATTAATTTGACCTTGAAGTTCCTTTACATAAGAGTAAATTTTCAATTTTGATCATATATCTGCAAATATAAAATAATAGAATATTATTGTAAAGTTGTATTACTATTAAAAATAAATCTTTTATCTTAAATATGTTTTGTAAGCCAAATAACTTCTGAGCTATAAACAAAATATATAAATTATGT
The DNA here is from genome assembly GCA_902141375.1 of Timema poppense. Taxonomy (NCBI): domain Eukaryota; kingdom Metazoa; phylum Arthropoda; class Insecta; order Phasmatodea; family Timematidae; genus Timema; species Timema poppense. Next base: position 134,643 of record CABFOV010000317.1, read on the forward strand.
TATACAGGCCTTTTAAATGATAAATTGATTGTTATGCTATTTTGATGGACAGTGTTGTTCCACTTTTCTCATTGTTCATGTAAAAGAGTTTGATATTTAATGTATCTTCTTTGACGGTGTGTTTCTGTAACAATGTATATTATTTTATTTCCCAAATCTGACTAGTTTTTAATAAATTTATCTATATTAAGATAAAATAAAGATAAGGTATGTGCGGTGCAACGTATCGTTTATTTCATAATTTATAGTTAATGTTATATTTGAATACGAAACGTTAACGATTATAAAGAAAACAGAAATTGATACTTGATTTTTTAACTCTAGCACATTTATATCAACAACAAAAGTGTATCTGAACACTTTGAGAAATTTTAAAGGTGGTGCTTAATTTTTGGGAGCACAAAGGGGAATAAAAAATGATCGAATCCAAATTTTGTTAAGTCGGTTTCTCACGCAATCCCATTATACGCATCAAAATACACGTGGTCAATGTGCTTCTATTCAATACTGCGGTAAAAATAAAATATTAGTGAGTATTTTTTATTTCTAAAAACTTGAATATATATAATTTAATTTAAAATATAATAAATTATTGAATTGATCGGGCACCAACTACCAACCCCTTTTCTTTCCTTAGGTAGGTAAATTTTTTAAAACAATCAAATAAACTTATCCCCAGAAACTGCTCAGCGGTGTGATGAAAAACTCCCTTCCCCAAGACATCTGGACTTTACCTAAAGTTTTAACTAGATTTGGACACTTACAAAACTTGATTGCATATAATCCTGGAGATTATTATTTATTTTGATATGAACATCAAACCTACTAAGGCTATATATACATAGAAAGCAAGGTTCATAATAATACAATGTACATTAATACGAGTATAATAAATAAAAAGATGACACAAATTTTTAGAGTGCTTGTAATCAACTTATTGTTGTAAATGATAACCTTAAATAAACCCTACCTTGTAAGGCATGCCTCTTTAGTTAAAAAAATTAATAAAAGTATTGCTAAGTAATAATCGAAAATATCAAACTCTCCCTTTAATTGTGATGACAAAATAATCGTTAATTATGACACAAAAATATTATTTTAGATAAAACACCAGGTTAAAAAAAAATTATAACATGTTAAAATAATGTTGGGAGGTTGAACACCAGTACTATTTGTGATAGCCCATGGAAATTGGAGTTACTTATAACTGTTTTCCAGTATTCCCACTTCTTTAAATAAATGTTCAACACTTCAAACCCTGAAAGCTAGAGGGATGTTCTAAGATTTAAAAAATCTAAGAAAACTGTCTCAAAAGAACTCTGCATATTTAACGTTTGCATCAGATCATCAATAGGTAATAAAATTTACCAAAAATTAGCCTATGATAGTAAAATATTTTCCCTTTTTAATATTTAAAAGTATTATAAATGAATTGTTAAAAAACTGAACTGGATAATGATAATGAATTTGATCTCATCCAAAAATGTTCATTCTATGGAGTATGGTGATATAAGACGCTGGTAACAATTTTATTCCCAGTATTTCAACAAAATCTTCCCTGTAAACTTGCGCTTAACTTTCCTCAAAGGTTAATCCTTACTTTTAGTGAAGTTTTTACGGATGAAAGTTACAATTAAATACAAAGAAAAATCATTCAAGGATCCTCAAATCGGATCATTCCTTAAGCTTTCCAAAACAATTTTAGAGTCAACAAACAAAAAACTAAAACAAACTAATTATATATTCTCTTTTTAAAATCACTTCCGGCTTATACGATCACAAGTTGCCGATATTAAACAACTAACAAAACAATTAATTTTAAACAAATTGGGATAAAATAAATTAATATTATAATTTGACAGATAAACACAAACTATCTGTCAGATTAATTTTGAGTCTCGCACCAAAAATTCAGCTGAGAATAATAACTATTCTTTCTTCTGCTAGAGAAGATTATTTCCTCAAATGACAGCCAGATGTTATAAGCGTCCAAGATCATAAATGATATCAAGTTAATATTCTAATAATTACAAGTTCAAAAACAAACCACTCTCAAAAGCAGATAGCGTAAAACTCATCTAAAAATAAAAAAAGAGCAGGCAGACTTCGACAAAATAAACAACAAGGAAAATTTAATATATTGAAATACAGGTAAGTAGATTCCATATAATTATATTTAAATTGTAACTAAATAATACCAAAAATTTATGAGCTTTGTAATCTGATTGGAAAAAAAATTGCAAAGCTGTCAACGGAATTCACTATTTGAAATATTGAGTCAACCGTCTATTAAATTGATATCATAAGGATATTTTTTAGCAAAAATAACATCACAATACAATGTTTTATTAGAGCTTACCTCAGCAGAAAAGTCGGTAGTAAGGATCAAAGATAATTTCCATGCGAGATACAAACGTTACTGCTGATGAGGTAAGTCGTCGAGAATGGCAGATAGAAGAAGAGGAGAATCGGAAGTGTTGGATGCAATAATGGCCAATTTTCCGTCTCACGCGGCAGAATTTTGAAACGTGGTACTTTCGATATGAAAAGGTATTAATTAATGTAGAAACACGTCCGTGGAAACATGAAAGAAAAATAGAGAGAATGAGGTAGAGATAAAGAGAGAGAAAGAGACAGAGATAGAGATGGATAAAGGTAAAGAGGGAAAGAAATAGGTGAGGGTTGCATTTCTGATTGCACAGGATTCAGATAAATGTCCAATAGTCTAAACATGCATACCCGAGATTTCATTAGAATCGTTAAAGTACTGTTAAAATATGTATGGTGTGTGTACCTATAGGTTTTTATACTTGTAATTTGAATTGTTTGAAGGGCACAGTGAAGGAAGTGAGACAATAAAGAGCAAATAGAACAAACCATACCAGATGCACAAATGCTAGCAATGTGGTCTAGAGAGATCATAAATTTCAAGGTTCAGGAATGCCCCGAGTTAAGTAAAGTGGAACCTAGTATGATAGCAAACCTTTTGTATGTGACTAATAATGAAAATTGAATTAGCCACGGAGATTTAACCTATTTTCCAGTCTCCCCTTCCCTTACCCCCCACCCCCCTACCTTCTTTCCCCCACCCCACCCACCCAGCCTTAACCAGTCCGGCCAACCGTACATTCTCCACAGAGCGAACCCTTCATAATTATAACCTTGTTCTCTTACATGGAAAAGGGTAGTGAATGGTGGGGGAGGGGGGGGGGGTTCTGTTCTACTACATAAAACTTACAGGTTCAATGGTAAATGGACATTTTCCTATCGGTTGGAGATTTAAACATCGGTATGGTGAAACAAATAATCTATAAAACAAGGAATTCCTCAACTTGTTTTAGGGAACGAAACGAAATGGAATGTTCACATCGAATATTCAAATATTCTGGAATGGAAAAGTGCGAGCCTTGCGTATCTGTTTGGTGGAATATAGAAGGAATGTGATAATTATAGATTATTTTAACTAAGGGAGAATAATTTGGACATTTGGGTCTTGTGCATTGTTGCTTGGGGAAGCCAGTAGGGAGGGGACCCTACTATAAAATTGTTTTCTTCTAATTAAGTGTTAAACTTGCTCTTAAAAGCTAATACACAAACACTTACCGATTACTATCGCATTGTTTATGTGGTTTATCAAATGGATATTGGGGGCTTACACAATTTAATAGTAGAGTCGCGCTTAGTATGGGTTTCCCCGGCAGTAAGCAACGAGTTTCCAATCAATTTTGAATGTACGATAAATAGGTAATGCATCAAACCTAAAAACTATAATCATAGTTATTTGTATTATATAATTACGTGAAGAGTAATTGCGATGAGTGAATGTTATCAATATCTCGCCTAGGCAATAATGCTGACATAGAAATGTTTATATAAACAATAAAATATTTTTAATACCAATTATTTAGTAAAATAAGTTTTAATTTTTGTTTATATTTGACAATAAATAAAAATAGATTTTAATAATAAAATTAATAGCGATGTAAACCAACATATGAGAAAACTGAATGTAATTGGCAAATCTCGCGATAAAGTTTTTCTTTAAGTACCAAATAATTTAATAATCCCGCCCCCCACCCCTTGTAATAGCTTATTTTAATAAACAAACCCAGTTTATATTTTTGATATAATAATAATAATAATAAATAATAATAATGACCCAAGTAGGCATACCTATAATTATTTTATAGTAAAACTTATCAATTGCCTTCTTAAAAATACTAATCTATTTATTTTATTTTTAAATCAATAAAACACTCCATTTTAGAAATAAATTTTACAGTTAAATTTAAACGTTATCTAAAGTTATATAACATTTCAATTGCAATATTGAAATAATGTTATTAAAACAAATCCTTTATTTTAGTAGATATAAGTTTTTGAAACCCCCCTTTGTTCTCTGCTCTCCCCTCACGACTTAAAAAAGTCAAATGAGAGTTCATGGTAATATTTATAATTAAATTTTTAATGTATTCATAGATATATGAATAATGTGTCTTATTATAAATAAATTATTTATTAAGTGGTGGTGATCTTCAATAATAGTAGTTAAAAACATTAAACAATTTTTTAAACTCCAAACGACCTCTCCCCCATACAACTTTCCAAAGTATTTCCTTCACTAGTAGTTCCTAAAAACAGTTCACTCCTAACAAACCCCCCTAACCCTCTCATCAACTCTCACTAGAAAAGCATTTCCTTCACTTATAGTTCCTAAAAAAACAGTCCACGTCTATTAAACATCCACACGGGTTCAAATTCTCAGTCCACGTCTATTAAACATCCACACGGGTTCAAATTATCACTGGGGCGGACTAGATTTTTCCGGGTGATAAAAATCCATAGTGCAACTTCCTTCGATAGGAAAGGCCATTTGTCCCGTGTCAACTGAGGCCTGTAAAATATCCCTGAAAGGTAAGATTGTTTATACCTTATGTGTAAATTTTGTAGACAATTTCTTTCTCCATCATAAAAATTCGCTGCTAAAGACATTGGAAAAACACCGCACTTACGACTTCTTTAGTACTTGCGTTTTCTCCTAAATGAAGCGGACGCCAAAGCCAAAGAACTTAGTACGCGTTCTGCACCGGAAACCCCCTTCTTGGTTGTTAAATCTCAAACAATCCTTTAGAATAATAATAGTAATAATAATAATACTAATGTAAACACAAATTATGTTTATGTAACCTTAAAAAAACATCGTTGTCTTCTTTAAATGGCTATTTCTATTAAATGATACAAAATACCTTTAAATTATAGTACTAAGCACCTGCAAAATAAAATATAATATAAATTGGTGCAATTTAAAGGTAATAGTCAAATGCATGAGAGTAGCTAAATATTGAAATTGTTTGACTTTTTTTTACTATGATTGAAACTGTGCTAGTTAAAATAAAAATAATACCTGTACAGTATCGGTTATCAATATTACTTACATTTAAAAAGTAAATAATTATACTTTGAGGTTATCCCCAAATTAGTACAAGTCTTCAGTTTTATATTAATAATAAAGTTTATTTATAGTAATTTTGAAGATATTTGAACAAATTTAATACAAAAATTTGTGACATTTGATCGTCACTGTGCAAAGAGCTTAAGGTGTGGCAGAAGGGAGCACAAGTATTTTTTACAGTTTTTATAGCATTACATTTTTTTGGCCAAAATAAATCAAATGTTTCTCCAGTAGCAACATAGAGTTTAGTTTTCTGCACATGCTAATATCAACAGATCTTAAATATCTATCAAAAATGTCTTGAAATTTGGTCAAAACTTTTTAAATAAAGAGGAAAAGTTTTGACAAAATTCCAGAACACCTTTGACAGATATTCAAGATCTGTTGGTATTAGCATGTGCAGAAAACTAAACTCTATGTTGCTATTGGAGAGATATTTGATTTATTTGGCCAAAAAACTGTAAATTCTATAAAAACTGTAAAAATGCTTGTGCTCCCTTCTGCCGCGCCTTATAATGATGCATGGAATCCCATTGTTAATAATTGAAAAACCTACTTTTCCAAAACACACTCATCTAATTCCCCTGGTAAACCCAAACATTGTTCGAAGAAATGACCTATCTACTGAAATCAAAGACTTCAAAAATTGTGTGTGTACATCGCATTACGATTTCATACACAGAAATTAAAAGAGACACAAATTCTATGTCGGTGCCAAAATCCCAGTGGCCTACCCCTGAAATAGAATGCATTTCACGAATTAAAACCTTCCCCTTCCATTAAAATAAAATCCCGCGACACTGATTGATTATTTACCTTACAGAAATTAAAACGTTTGACAAAAGCATTTCCTCCGTCCTTGTTAAATGTTTTCCTCAGGGAATCAAACTATTGTGCACTCTATTAAACATTGCCTTAACGTCAATGGAGCACTTTGTGATATGTAAGCAATAGAGAGGATATCGGGCTGTGCTACCTATTTTATGTGACGTTTGATTGGCAGTTAATAGAGTTAAACAGAATCATGTCTTGTTGATCAACAACCTAAAGTTAGGTTAGGCATAAATGATCGGTCCAAGTTGACCAATAGGTTATACATGATCCTACTAGGACATGATACATTATCAATACCTTCTATTTATGTCTTCGTAAACAAGGGAGTTGGCATCCAAATTTCATGATTTGAACTTTGGAGTGTGTCATGTGGGAAATGACAAATAGTTTTGCTGTGGCAAGTGTCCATCTAACCAGGGTACATTGCAGTTCCAGTGTTTGTCCTGACTCACTGTGTTATTTGCCCTGTTTGGGGGCTTTGGGAGTTTCCTCTGGCTCAATCTGTACTGTGTTGTTTGGTTTTCTGTGACGTGTTCATGATTTTAGAATTGGCTCGAACAAAACTAGGGATGACTGGCACAGTGGCAGTTGCGTGAGTAAATTCGTGAAATATTAAACAACACGAACGATCTACTAGACCATATGTCCATTGTGTAATCACCTTAAATATTAATGTTGAATTTTTGAGATTAAAGGGTAAAGTTTTTTTGTACTCAGTCTATGGTTTTGTCGTGGTACGGTAGCAATTTTAGGGCATTTAAAACATAATACTATGATGCCAACATTGACATATAAAGAGTGTATTATTAATATTATTTTATAGGCACCGATTCCTATAAAAAGTGCCAACATTGACATACAATGAATATATGATTAACATTATTTTATAGGCACCGATTCCTATCAAAAGTGACATCTTTATGACATATGGTTAAACGTTATAATAACTGTAAATACATAGTATCGCTTTTATAAGTGACAAATTACTATCATCCACTATAAGGCAGCCCTACTGTGGCCTTTAAGGAACCTAGTAAATACTGATATTCTTGAAACAATAAAATATTATAGTCCTGATAATGCCTTTCTGAGGTTTTTTTTGTATTTTTTAACTTTAAAATTAATGAGCAGTTCACTAATAGAGTGTAAGCCGAAAACATTAGTCCAAGATATTAGTCTTTATGCAAGAAGGATTCTAGTACAGCATCGGCACGCACTCAAAAGAACGTCATCTCTTTGACACCAACAGCAGTCTAATAATCTCAATGATGAATAGGATATTAGTGCTAATTTATTCAACCTCTCACACCTTAGTTATTTACCAAAGCCTTCACCGTATCAACACCAGTGTTTTTTTAATCCTATCTTTAAAAAGAATAATATTTAGCACCACGTCTTACTACCCGTTCGGGTTATACGCTTTAAGTACTAATTACTTTAATAGATTAGGAATTGGGAAGGTTGAATTAGAGGAAGTGAACCCGCATTTGCGTGGAGCGAGAGTGGAAAAACATTTAGGAAAAACCACCCCCAGTTCACCCGACCAAGATTCGGACCTCGATCTCCCTGTCCTCAGCAGTGGAGCTCAACACGACAAGCGCGTTAGCCAACTACGCCACAGAGGCGGGTTTTAAAAAGAAACACAATTAATTGGCATATTATTATGTCAAAAGCCTTGCATATTTAGATGGGCCTATATTTAATACTGGTTTGAGCAGTGGCGTACCTGGATATTTGACACCTAACCTAACCTAACCTAACCTAACATATGCAATCAAATTAATAAACGTCTGAAAAGACACTATTAAATGAGTTCTGATTTGTTCTGAGGTCTGACTTTGGTCCACACACACAGATACAGAAACACACACACAACTTCAATTCCTAAGGGTGGCATTAACAAAGAACCACAACCTAAAAATGTCCTAGTTTAAATTATATATCCTGCCACATTGGCAAGAAGAGACCTACAGGCCATTTTCGATAGTAAACCGACTATGTGAACTATTTAAAAGAAATACACGTTTACAAATAAACTGAAATGATTTTAAGACGATTTAAGACAATATTAATTAAGAATTATATAAGGATGTAATTTGTTTTTTTGTTTTAATGTTATATCTTTAAAACTCACCCAATAAAACGTAAATGCGCTAACACAGACTATCATAACTAGACTTGGCGTGACGTCACAGATAGGTAAAGTGAATCAAAGAATATTCGGAGCAGTGTAGAATCCTGGAATGTACCGTGGGCAGTGTACACAGTCCCCATCGTTTCTTTCTTCCTCCTCTCCCACTTCTTCTAGTGGTAACACAAGCCCGAAGAGGTACGAAACAAGAACTGGGAAACTAAATGGATCGGAACCACTAAATTGGTTTCAACAGATACAGGGGGTCGTGGGACTTATTCCAGTGTCTATTGAACTACTAGATCGATTCAGAAGCTTGTGATAAAAGTTACAAAGTAACTTAAGCCACTCAGTTTACTCACAGCTTAACCAAATGTGTTTAATATTATATTGAAAATATTAATACAGATAATCAAGTCAAAAAAGAGTCATGTGAGTTATACCGATCAACATTTTGCGGATAAAGTGTGTCACGTGGTTAGCACAACAATCCTTCCGGCCGTTTATCTTAGTTTTCTAAATCGGAGCTGCTACTTCTTTATTCAAGTAGCTCCTCTTATTTTCTCGCTAGGTTGAGTTTGACAACGTTCCAGACCCACTGCTTCAAAGGTACATTTCGGAAACGTTGGGTACCGAACCCGGGACAAATGGATCATGTTAACATAACATTTAATGCTCTTCTACATAATCTATTTATTGCTACTAAAATAAGTATTTTTGTGAAAAAGTCAAGGTTGCCATTTAAAATTGATTAATTATATTAATTCAACAAGATGATGTCAACCGTGCTCTCTTAAAGATTTTTACCACATTGCTTTACTAATAATGAATATTATTAGTATTAATATAGGATGAAATTTATGGATGCATTTGAATGGAGGGAGTGTGGAAAATAATTATATAATACACCCAGTGAGGATTCGAACCCCAAAACCTCCGTTATCGGCAAGTCAAGCTAAAATAGTATTATATCAAATATGCATGTCCAGCAAAGCGGGTGATAGATAATTTATTAAGTCACTATCATAAGAGCGCAAACACTATTACTTTATATTAGACAAATAAACTCTATTTTTTTTAACAAATTTAAAAAATAATGAATTAAATGTTCAAGAAAACGTTGAAAGTAAGTATTGTATCGTGTCAATCCAAATAATATCTGACCATCATCTGATTTGTTAGAACATAATAATATATATATATATATATATATAATCAATTAAATTCAATATTGTAATTTATGAATAATATAACTTAAATTGTGTTTTAACCTTATAATTAAAGTGCCCTTAGTTATCATATCCATGCGTAAATATTTATAGTACCTAGCGAGCAATCAAGTTTGCCAAATCACTTTTACTTTATAAGTGGAATAACTATTATTTAACCAATAAAATAAATGGCATGCTTAAGATTTATTAAAACATTCAATAACAAAATAAATTCGCTCAAGTTTCATGTCTTTGAATAATATAAAAATGGAATAAAGGAATTTTGAAAGGTAATATTTAAATAAATAATTTACTTTATTTTTGTACCAAATCTTACTACTCATCCAAGTTAATCGCTTTTAAATTTACTAGTATGATAGGATAGCATAGGGTCGAATAATATAGAAAATGTAACCACATTTTCTTGAAGGGAGACGAGTGAAACCATCTAGGGGGGGAAAACGCCCAGTATGCTCAACTGAGATTCTAAAACAAAACTGTGCGTTATAGAAAAACCATAGTTGACGAGCTTGATGTTTATTCTGCGTTCCCACTAATGTGGTGTTTAAACATTATTAGTAACAATCTTGGTTTCAGTTTCACGGTGAAAGTTTTGAAATCATAGTTTCGTTTGTTGTTTTTTTCTCGTGAAAAGACCACCTGAGTTTTATTACGCCACTCTTTAGTCCCAAACTAACCTAAAGCGAATCAGAATCTAGCAAAATGATCTCTACTCCGACAAGCTAAATTGTCAACATATCAAAATGTATGTGTTGCAGTTAGTTTATAATTTAAATCACGTCACTAGGGACTTGTAGCGACGAGAAAGTAAAATATTATCGCCTATTTTTATCGGGAAACCTAAGCTAGTTTTTAATCAATCAACAATATTCAAAGTCATTATTAAATTAAGTTTTAATTGTAAGATTTGGATGTTTATCATATCTAAAAATAATAATAATAATAATATTCAGCACCGCGTCTTACTACCCGTTCGGGTCATACGCTTTAAGTACTAATTACGCTAATGGATTAGGAATTGGGAAGGTTGAATTAGTGGAAGTGAACCCGCATTTGCGTGGAGGGAGAGTTGAAAACCATTTAGGAAAAACCACCCACAGTTCACCCGACCGAGATTCTAACCTCGATCTCCCCGTCCTAAGCAGTCGAGCAGCTCAACACGACTAACGCGTTAGCCAACTACGCCACCGAGGCGGGTTTTTATCATATCAAAATTGTGTGATGGTGAACATGTGTTATAATCAAAACTTACCAAATGTATTGATTAATTAATTTATAAATCATATATTTAAGGTATAAATAATGGTTATAAACTTTATCACGCTTCCAAAGACTGGTGTGATATTTAATTTCAATAAGAACAAATAATAAAAAAGCTTCACGATTACTTTTTACAATTATATTAAATAGTGTGTACGCCATTAATACGCACCGAGAGACTTAACAAGGCGAGGCAAAGGCTGGGAATCCTAGGCCCATTGCTTAACAGGCGTAGCGCCCTTTCAACAAGGAATGGTCTGACTCTGTACAAGAAGTTGCTCAGGCCGATCCTCGACTATGCGTGTCCTGCTTGGGGCCACCTGGCGGGCACGTATATAAGGAGGATACAGGCGTTCTAGACCAGGTGTCTGAGGATCATTGTGAACGTAATGTGACTCTGCCTCGTGACCTGGATATGCCTACCATCAAGGACCACTTCCGGAAGCTGGCGCAGTCCTTCTACGACAGACTCCCCGGCGCCACCAATCCTCTTATCCGGGGGCTTGAGAATTACGTCATCGACACCGAAGGGTGCCACCGACGTCCCAAAGCACTGCTCGGATAAGCGAGAAGTGTCAGTGGTTTGGGAAGCTTTCCCAATCCTCCATAGAGTAGTGTCTCCGCACGTAACTCTAAAAACCCTTATTCGGTTTCCCAATAAACTTTTTTTTCCCCCGTCAATCTTAATAATACGTTTTTCTTTGTTTCAGAAACTTAGTGAAATATGAAAATCCGTTTGTTTTAGAATCCGAAACCACACGGTGTGACCGATTGGTCGGGACGTGTTGGAATTTGCTCTCGTTCTCCCCTTCAGGGAGCATCAGAGCATGCTAATATGAAACTGTGACTGCCATTAATATTGTGTTAATACACTCAGGCATGTATGTACAGTAGTTTCCATCACGTATTATTTAAATTCACACTTCCATAAAGTTAGTATTCGTCAGCAAACGAGTATTCTGTCAAAGAAAAGCTATGTAGGCCAATAAGCGAATAAAGCTGATATAGAACAAAATCGCATCAGAAAAACTTTTATCAACTCGTAGGAAACATGGAATCTTCTCTTTCATGTATGATTAGTGATAATTTTACAGTACAGTACACGACAATATTATATTAGATTACTTTAGTCACAAATTTATTTTATCTTGAGTTTGCAATAGTGAACATTAAACCTTACCGTTCTATAAAAGAAAAATCCAATCCCTGTTCAGTAGATATTTGTTTAAAGTTACTACACAAAATGAAATGATGTTATTTTCTAATTTGTTATTGGTTTGTCGCCGAGAAGAGGACACTGTAGGAACTAAATAAATTAACACGAACGTTTCCTTTGACATTATTTAATAACTGGAATTGACAATGTACAATATTGAATACTTGTAAAGTATATACAATTTTATTTTAATAATAAGATGCTATACTAAAAAACTTAAGTAAAATCAAGAATTAATTTAAGTAAAACTTCCTCTATATGAGTATTCGAACCAATAACGAACTACTACTACTATACTACGAATTACTAGATATGAAAATAATATTAATTTAAAGGTATAGATAGTATGGGTTTTATGCCAGACAAAGATAGTTATTTTCTTTTATTTAGAAATGTAATATTATTAATTAGAATTTCAGCTTTAAGTTTAATACTATATAATCTAAATATATATAACAAATAAATTGAAAATTTACACATGAACATGGGGATAGAACCGGGGACCCTTGGCTTAACACACCAATGCTTTACCCCTGAGCTACCTAAGGATTTTCCAGTGTTCAGGGCCATTATTCAATCGTATTTTAAGGCAGAGTCTGTAATTGTCATATGGATATCATCTGCATTAAGAGCTCCCATTTGCATCACAGCCACCAGCAACCTAATTTTACATTGTGTTTAAATACATTAGTTAAAATATTCAAAAATTAGTTTATATTTTGCCTTGCACGTTTTTATACAATTTTTGTTGTTGTGTGCACACTATACCAAATAATATAAGCACGCGATATGAGGAGGATGACCATAGTAGATGTATTAGTATTCAACTTGAGGGAAATTGGAGAGCTATTGATGAGGGGAAAATACCTATTACGTAGATGGGATTTAATCTTCGGCAAAGATCGAAAATATTAAAATGTATGTACATAATATTTTAAAATTACAAAAATAGAAATGAATATTTATATTTAAAAAAATCCATTAAAATGCCAATTCAATGGGACCTATAAATCCTTTCTGTTAATAAGCTCCTTCGATCCCCAACCACTGAAAGTTTTTTAAGTGTTCAGGGCCATTATTCAATCGTATTTTAAGGCAGAGTCTGTAATTGTCATATGGATATCATCTGCATTAAGAGCCATTTACATCACAGCCACCAGCAACCTAATTTTACATTTTGTTTAAATACATTAGTTAAAACATTCAAAAATATGTTTATATTTTGCCTTGCACGTTTTTATACCATTTTTGTTGTTGTGTGCACACTATACCAAATAATATAAGCACGCGATATAAGGAGGATGACCATAGTAGATGTATTAGTATTCAACTTGAGGGAAATTGGAGAGCTATTGATGAGGAGAAAATACCTATGACATAGATGGGATTTAATCTTCGTCAAAAAGCTACCTATGCAGTTCAAAAATAGTAAAATGAATGTACAAAATATTTTAAAAATACAAAAATAGAAATGAATATTTATATTTAAAAAAATACATTAAAATGCCAATTCAATGGGACCTATAAATCCTTTCTGTTAATAAGCTCCTTCGATCCCCAACCACTGAAAGTTTTTTAAATTGCTATTAGGTTTATAGCCGATCGTTAATCTCCTTTCTTTTTTCGCTTGGTGCTTATATTGCACCATTAATGCACTTTAGCTTTAGGGGGATTTTGGTAAAATAAAACTTTAGAAAAAACTAACGAATATAACACTTGAAAGTTGTCAGTATATTATTAGTGATATTTTATAATAATTGATAGCTTATATAAAAAGTTACAGCTTTAGATTACATAAATCAAAGTGTTAATTTATGTAAAGTGTATTTAGTAAATTTTTGTACTTGTCACATAAGGTTCTTCCTATTAAAAATGTATTTAATTTACAGTAGTAAAATCAATTTAAAATCCCCTCCAATGGAGTACTTTAACTACCGTACAATATAACAATTAATTCAATAGTAATTGCAACCCGGTTCGATGGCCCCATGGGCCTAAGCGCGCAACAATCACCATAGACTATACTGCCGATGGAAGGGAAGATTGTAGTTCGATCCCAGTCAGGTTTACTGAGGCTGGTTTTATCTAACTGGTTTCCCACTCTCTCTCCATCTTCACGCAAATGCGGATACACTTCCTCTAAATTCAACCAATTTTATCCCTGGCCAATTAATTAGCGTAATTAGTACATAAATGTACAACCGAATGGATAGTAAGAATCAGTGCTGAAAAAATGTGTAGTTACACTCAAAATTATTTAATAAGTCAGAATGTTTATTGTTTGAATGCGTACCTGCCATCTATATCTGATTACTTTTCTAACTAAATGTATATTTAAGTTTGAACATTCCGTTTAGTGATGTATTTCATAAATAGTAAAAATATGAAAACAAACACAGACTATAAATACAAAAATTATAAACAGAAGATAACCATGATGTTGTTTGTGGTAGCCTATACTAATCTTACTCTCTATAAGGTGTATTGGTTGAAAATGTATGTTATGCTGTGCAAACAAAGAACCCACATGATGGACACTTGGTTTAGGCCATCAGTTTCATCTCATCTAATTTTAAAGTGATCAAGCGGTCAAAGTTTTAATCCCAACCAGCTGTACTGAGTTTAATATTATTTATTATGTTTTCCTAATCTCCATATAGACAGATATGGGTAGATTTCCTGTGAATGATACCTTGCTCAGGTGTTTTTCATAAGGGAGGAAAGAACATAAACATACAAAATAGCCACACATATTATAAATCATTGTCTCACTCGGTGTAGAGAAAATGATAAAAATATTCAAACATAAATGGATATATTAAAATGTATTACCTTAAATAAGATTAATTTTTTTGTTTTTTAAGTAAAATTTTAAATATTAGGTTGGAGTGGAAGGGGACGCGAGAAAAAACAAGTTTTTATGGCAAAACATTTTTTTGGACAAAAAAAATAAATATTGCTCCAGTACAAATATAGAACTTAATTTTTTTTTTATATGATGACCTCAAAATCTATTTAATATCTGTCAAGGAAGTTCTGGAATTTAATGACAACTTTTTCTCTTCATTTAAAAAGTTTGTTAGATAATGCCGCTATGTTCACATATGAAGAAAAGTAAACTTTTTTTGTAATAAAACTGGCCTTTTCTCACGTCCCCTTCCATTCCACCTTGTAATAAAAGGCTGTAAAAATTAACACAAACAAATATATATTAAAGCGATGTCCCAGATTTTTTTAAAAAATAAGTTACCTAGAAAATCACACATTGTAAACTTATTAGCGTAATCTAAGTAGGCAAAGACTATTTAAGTGTGGTCTATACATCGCTTCAGCCACTACTCCTGGCTATAGGTCTCATTTCCCGAAACGTACCCGTTGTCAGTGTTATGCGGGTTCGTGAAACACGGAGCATATGGTCCGGCCCCGTATTAACAAGGATTAGTTACATAATGCAGACTAATTTAGAGCTCCATCCAAGTCCACATGAATAAATTAGCACCCTTGGTGCTCTCCAGTTGATTCAACATTACACATATCATATGAGGCTTTGTGCCTGTGCAATAATGAACGTGAAAAATAAGCCTGGTGTATTGTTATATTTAACTCAGTACCTTGTTTCCGGTATTGCTGTTTGTAGAATATCAAGTTTTCTTTGTGAAGTTTTTTTTTGTACACAGCTTTATACGGATGTATTTTTTACTGTTGTATATCATTAATTAAAAAATTTCAAATTTGCTATACGATGTGTGGTAAAGGATATTTGTACATTTACCTCCTTATTTTATAATGCAGTAACTCGCTATCTCTTGTTGAAATAAAACAAATATTTGTCAGGACTTGGCTTCTAACAAGTAATAACTTTAGTGTCAGGATTCATAATAAAATTTGTTATACGATGTGTGGTAAAGGATATTTGTACATTTACCTCCTTATTTTATAATGCAGTAACTCGCTATCTCTTGTTGAAATAGAACAAATGTCAGGACTTGGCTTCTAACAAGTAATAACTTTAGTGTCATGATTCATAAATTAATTTTTTTTTCTAAGAAATAAATTAATAAATATTTATATAAAATAAATGTAATGAAACCAAAAAGTTTATTCTATTAAAAAGGTTAATAAAAGTGGGACGTTTTAAAATCTGTCTTACAGTTATCAATAATATGATAATTTATATAAATATAAATAAATAATTAATTCATTTTCTACTAAATAGATATATTTTAAACTCTTTTTAACTAACTGTTTTAACATAATATATTATCTATATCGTTACCAAATGTAATACAATTATACAATATTCAAAATATTTCTAAATTATCACTATTTTATAAACTAAAAATGCTAACTTCTCAATGAATATTTATAACAAAAAGTTTTATTAGTGAATTTTATTAAATATATAGGCCCAACAAATAATATGTATTTTAAGCTGCAAACTAGATTTTAATAAGGTTCAGGATATTTTATATACAAGGCTATATTACAATCGTGTTATGGATATAAATATTATTCTTTGCTAACATAAATAGTTTTAAAACTACAGTGTTAATTATATTTTGTTTAAAATATTCAAACTTGGAAAATGTGTAACTGATTAATTTAATAGATTAATACAAATATAATATTATAATTTACTAAAACAGTAGCATTTGTTTTGAGTACTATTATTTAGAGAGTTGTAACGTGGTTGCTAACAGCAGGCCTAGCCAGATAGAGATTACCACGTGCGGTGAATATTAAGCTGTTGTGGTTCGATTATAAAATATTTTTGCCAGGCTTCGCAATATGCTTAGTGGTGGCGGTGGTCTGGTAGATGATGGTTTCAAAACCAATTTCCGTATCAGGAGATTATAGTGCCACGACAAAAGCAGGGCGGGTAGCACCCGATGTTGGGATATTAGCCTGTGTTTTACCACCAGGGGTGTAGGGGGCTGTTAGATTCAATCGATTTGTCGTTAGAATGGGTTGTCATGAATGTTATAACGAAACCGCGAATCTTTGCTCTTAAGGTGAATAGTGCACGTTATAAATTGATCACGGGCCGAGGTGAGTTCCAAATGAGTAAATGTAATCAATCTACCCCCTCCAAGAAACCATTATCCTCCTAAGACACTGAAATATATCTGCTTTGGCTCTCAAAGACTCACTTGGGAGGGAGTCTTCCTAGGGTTAAAATCTATATTAGTCATCCGATCAAAAACTGCCCCACGTTAACACAATAGATAAGCAAAAAATGATATTCAATGAGGCAGAAAACACCGGTCCGAAATTGTGGCGGAAAAAGAGAGAGAAATTAATCGTTCAGACAAGAATAGTACAGATAGCATCCACCCTTGACACTACAGGTCAAACCCACGGCTTGTGTTTGTAAAAACTAAACAAACATTGAGAAGTAAGGTTTAAACCCCGGATGGGGGCACTTGTGTTGCTCACTTATTGTTTTGAAAGCTATTGACATATATATATATTACTAATATATTTTATATTAATAAGCCGTACTTTACTTTAAAATATAGCAACTAGTGTATGTTTGTAGAGTTAATTTAATACAAGTATTTTTGGCCTATAAATACAACAATTAGTGAAAACTGACTATGAAAATAATCTTTAGAATAACATAACTGTTACCCGCTTTGGTGATCAAGAGGAATAGACGTCACTTGTTCCAGTCTCATAGTGACGGGAAGGCTTGGAGTCGAATCTCAGCTGTGTATTCTGCGGGTGATTTTACTAAATAGTTTCCCACTCTCCCTCTACGCAAATTCGGGTAAATTTCCACTCAATTCTAGCCTCCTCATTCCTACCACAATGGTGCAATAAAATGTGGATAGCCGGGACGAGTAGTAATACGAGGTTTAAAATAAAAATTTGTTTATTTCTTCTAAATAAATGATTCTCAACTTTTCTAGGGTCACTGCGCCCTTGAGAAAAGGGATTAGAATCTCTTGATACCATCGTGAGAATATTCGTAAGCGCCTTATTTTGAATATTTTTTTTTAATTTTTCATCTTAAATATAAGACGTCAGAGTAGTATTTTAAACAACTAACCGTATTTTAATACTGTAATTCTTTAAAATTAAAACAAACCGTTTTAGTTACTCTCTTACTGAGTTAATTGAAAAATATAAATAACAATACCACTGAATGAAAAAACATAAATATACTTATAGAGTTAAATGTATTTGGAAATCAATAAACTAGCATATTAACCAACCACTAGAGACCACTAAAGATAAATATATTGGCAGAATATTAATAACATTTAATCATCAAAGAGAAAACAATTATTACCTCGTATGTCGTGTAACGTGCAATTCAGAGAAACACTTAAAGACAAAACATTATTCTGTTTATTTATTTTGTGCTAATATATTCTCTTAGAATTTTACCCTCTCAAAATCTTACGGCACCCCTGGTCGATCTCGCGGTAGAATTAAATGCCGCGGCACACCGGTTGTGAACACCTTCTCTAAATGGACTATAGGCGTCCACTTTTTCAACAAAACATTATTAGATAACTGCTTTATTACACATTTCTTGCTGGCGCTCACTGCGGATGTTATTTAAAACTCGCAAGAGATTTTATTGCTAGTGACGAAGAGGTCGGGGTTTGAATCCCGGGGTATAAAGGCTTAGCCAATTTTTAAGTGTAACAGGATACCTATGCCCAAATAGATGATATCAGCACTATGCTACAAGGTTAATTTAAATTTGGCGTTAGTGTTTTCTTTAGTAATAAAAAACTATATCTTAAATTTTGTTTTATTTTAAAATGTCTCCAATGCTATCGATTTCAGAATAGATGGAACTACTTTTTTATTTTTTTATTTGGCAGCCCTAACTGAAGATGTTAGGCCGGAATGAAAGCACGAATGTGAGTGTGAATGGAATGGTAGTGGCGTTGGTTTGGTTGCTAAGCACGGTGATTTTTCCTAATAGTGGCGCAGAAGTGCGGTCCCGAGCACACTACTGCGGCACTAATGGCGCACTCAAATTATTTCCTCACTACTAAAACTAATCCATTCATATTATTGTGACACTTTGAGAAATGATCATTGTTTGCGGGTTAACATCATGTTTACTTTAATAAATAAATTACACTTTGTGTAAACAATATTTTGGTGGGAGCGAACTGTTTATTGAGAGTTTCAAATTGAAATAATTGTATAATATTGCTAGTTATATAGTTCTATCTACTTTATACATGACTAGACAAACAGAATTTAACTACCTCCATATGTTAGGTTAGATTAGTTAGAGATAAGTATTGGTTGGTTAAGAATAGTTTTGAATATTAACAGATGCCCCTATGCGTTATGAACTAAATTAAGACCCGCCTCAGTGGCGTAGTTGGCTAACACGCTAGTCGTGTTGAGCTTGACTGCTGAGGACGGGGAGATCGAGGTTCGAATATTGGTCAGATGAACTGGGGGTGGTTTTTACTAAATGGTTTTCCACTCTCCCTCCACGCAAATGTGGGTTCACTTCCTCTAATTCAACCTTCCTAATTTCTAATCCATTAGCGTAATTAGTACTTAAAGCATATAACCCGAACGGGTAATAAGACGTGGTGCTAAATAATAATGATAAACTAAATTAAGAGGGAACACACCGGTCTATCTAACAATCTTCTGTTTATCGAAAACCTGGCGGGAGTGAAGGGCTCGTAATTAAACACATCAAACTGTGGAAAATGTTGTTGTTACAAGAATGAGACTTATATCAAAATAAAATTACATTCATGTTGATCATTTCTTACACCTATACTACCCATCTATCACAATTAGAAAACTTTTTTTCAAAGCAAACCAAATTGAATAAGGGAATAAAATAGTAATGAAATCATTGTGTCTTAAGATTTTTTATAACGAGTTCTGATAGAACTACTTTGATTATCTAAGTAGTTTACGAGAAATGGTAAGCTATGTTTTAGGATTTTCGAGTATTTTATCAAGGTAAACCTGATGCCACTCAGATTTTCCCTGCAAGAACTTACGAAGTCATCACTAGTCGCGCCACCAGTACTGGCGCACATAGCTTATATACCTAAATTAGCTTTGCTCTTTGGGGCTTCCGCTACCAAACCCCCAGAGAATTTTCTTTGCAAGTGAATGTAAGCTAATGTAATTCCAGAGCCGTTTTTTGATAGGTATTACCACTTAGCCACAAGATACCTCCAAGGAAAGGTCCACACCGACTTTAAAGTTGCTCCGCCATTTTGATTTTGTTGATATCACGGCCATGTTGTTAGACAGTGTATATACTTAACACTATAAAGCGAACCAATCATAATCATTTTAACATAAATCAAGCATACAATAAAAATAGTTTTTAACTGATTTTAAAGTATTATTATTATTATTATTAGCACCGATTCTTACTACCCGTTCGGGTTATACGCACTTACGCTAATGTGCTATGGTAGGGTAATTGTGAGATGAAATGAAGGACCTACAGTTTAACGTGGAATCCGAACCACGGTGGAGACCTGGCATTCCTCACATTCAAAAGATGTCTTGTCAGAGGTGAAGGAAGGGTTGATTTTAAAGTACGTCGTCTTCTTATTTTACTATATGTAGTTAATACAAAATATGAGATGACTCATTTCTGGGAAGAATTTTAAAAAAAATGTCTTTGAGAAACTATAAAGTAGATAATTTTTTTAAATGATACTTTGTATAAGGAAAATAAAAGAGCTAAGTTAGATATATATTTAGTACTGTAAGTAAAATATACTTCAAACAAGTATTTTATAAGTGTAAAGTTTGGGGTCTCCTTTTTACGTTTTGATATTGTGTGTTAATTCTTTTAAAACAGGAAACACCAAGACACAAACTATTCTTAATTAAATTGGTTTCCACGCCATTCAAATTATTCTAAGCAACAACAGTTAAGTTAACTGATGATAATATATTTAATTATCATAGTCTTAACATATTTTATTAATATAATTATTAACTGAAACCATATTGAGTAAAATAATATCTCAAATCAAATGTTAATAGCCCTTGAATAATTATTTGACGGTTTTAATGTAACGTACTTTACGTGGGTAGCCCTCGCTTTCTTGTTTATTGGCTGGCTATCCTGTCACTTGCGGGGTTGAAACTTTCTCTTGTTGTAAAAACTTATTTTCCTCTTGTGTTTTATCGCTCTGGTGGCATTTACAAATAACCGACGTCCAATATGTCCTTTTCTTTTAACCCTCTATTGGAGTGGCGAAACCCATAAGGGTGGGAAAAGAGTGAAACAAGGAACATTTTTTACTACTGTTAAAAAAAACTTAGAGGTTCTGTGAAAGCTTGAGAATGTTGGTTTAAAAAGCATTTCAAATATAATTTGAATACAAGTGAAGCACCGATAACTATTTTAGCTAAACTCAAAGCAGTATTATTTGCACTTCATTAAATTTATCTCCGAAAACCTGAACTAGTGAAAGAGTTTATAAACCTTTGCTTATAAGCTTCACTCAATAAATAATGTGTAATATTTAATTAATGATATAAAAATGTATTTGTTTATTAATGGATGCTCATGCTGAGGAAGTGTATGTAGGGTCTTAAAATATATTAAAAGATGCTACATCCCACAGAAAGTTTCTTACTTTATAATAACACAAAATTTCACCAAGTTTCCGATAACATGTATTTAAAATAAATCATCTTTATAATAAATAAGACTCTGGAGGTAGTGTATCATCTATAGGCCTATATAACGCCGAAATATGTCGCTATAGAAAACTAAGGCTAATATCAAATAAGTAGAAGATTTGAGGTTCTGTGAAAGCTTGAAAATGTTGGTTTGGAAAGCATTTCAAATATAATTTGAATACAAGTGAAGCACCGATAACTATTTTAGCTAAACTCAAAGCTGTATTATTTGCACTTAATTAAATTTATCTCCGAAAATTTGAACTAGTGAAAGAGTTTATAAAACTTTGCTTATAAGCTTCACTCAATAAATAATGTGTAATATTTAATTAGCGATATAAAAATGTATTTGTTTATTAATGGATGATCATGCTGAGGCAGTGCATGTAGGGTGTTAAAAGATATTAAAAGATGCTACATCCCACAGAAAGTTTCTTACTTTATAAAAACATAAATTTCACCAAGCTTCCGATAACATGTATTTAAAATAAATCATCTTTATAATAAATAAGACTCTGAAGGTAGTGTATCATCTATAGGCCTATATAACGCCGAAATATGTCGCTATAGAAAACTAAGGCTAATATCAAATAAGTAGAAGGTAATAAAATAATAACAAAGAAGATATAATTTTATCAATTATTACTTCTTACTAAATAAATATGAACATTGTTTTAAAAAAATTCCATGATACTGTTGTACAAATAATAATATTGAAAAGGATTTAACACCACAAATGAATTAAAATAATATAATGTAAGTTGTTACTGCAAAAAATTGTCTTTAAGGACTGCAAAACTTGATATTTTTTTATAAAATAAATGGTTTTTGCTTATTATGTTAATGTGGTACAAATAATAATATTGGAAAAGATTTAACACAACAAATTAAATACGATTTATTGTAAGAACTCTATATTTAACCATACAGTACAAAGAAGAAGTATAAACCAATATTATTTTTATTAACATCAAATCAATAGTTTATTTCTTTAGCCTGGGTGGTACATAGTATAAATTTAGGGTGAAAATGAGTCAAGAGAACAAATACGATTGGTTCTCGCGCCAAATACTTTGAATAGTCAACTGTCTGTCACATTTACCTCGTAAAACATAAATTGCCAACTAAACCAATAAAAAAGGAAGCTTGGGAAATGGTGACGAACCCTGTATAGGGAGGGCAGTGGTAGATCTTTGGCGCGCTATGCCAGAGGACCCGTGTTCGATTCCCAAGTCCAGGTGTCATATTTTAGTTTATTAGATTAAATTCTATATACAGCTCATTTTTTTTTAGCTATGATCATTCATTCCCCAAGCTTCAACTTTCATATATACTTAATTATATAGCGTTGTTTTCTTCCATATTGATTGTAACGCACAATATGTTTGTACTATTGGCAGCACTAAGCCACAACCGAGTTGCCGGTGCTTGTGATATCAATGATAGCTCGTAGTAGCCGATTAAATTCACACATCCATCAAAGACTCTACCTTAAAATATGAGAGAATAGTTACCTCAAGCACAGGACGATCCCTGAATAACTCAGTGGTAGCGCCTTGGCACAAAAGGTCCAGCGTTCTATTCCCAAGTCCAGGTATCATTTTTCAATGTATTTGATTATAATCGATATAAGGCTCATGTCCGTAATTATAATCATTAATCCGCCAAGCATCGCCTTTAATATATACCTTTTTGCATAGCATGGCTTCCTTCCATAGCAAAAAATTGCTAAAAATGGCCACCTTCAGTGTGATTGCAAGTTTTCAGTCGTCGTGTCGTAGAATGCCGTTTTCTTTCAGGAAATATCAGGTTTTTGGAATAGCCAGAATAACACATAAAACATACCTATTCAACAGGTCGAGAGATATCAAGTATGGTACACAAACAGTCTAGTCGACTCACTTGGCTTGGTCAAATGGGGCACATGTTATATTTACTTTTTTCGTTGTTTTTGTGTATTTTGTTCACTGCCGAGGTTAAGTCCCGCACGTTACGGTACACCCCGTATACATTAATTAAATATTAATAAAAAAATAATTATTCGCGTCTGGGATAGATCGCTCGTAGCCCAGTTGGTGGCAACATTAGCCGGTACTTAAGTAGCTTAGCCCAGGATAATCCCGAACGTACTATTCATGAATTCTTTCCGTGGAGAATTTGTCTATGTCCCAATAATATTATTTAATGATGATGATTATTATTATTATTATTAGCACCGCGTCTTACTACCCGTTCGGGTTATACGCACTTACGCTAATGTGTAATGGTAGGGTGATTGTGAGAAGAAATGGAGGACCTACAATTTAACGTGGAATCCGAACCACGGTGGAGGCCTGGCATTCCCCACATTCACAAGATGTCTTGTCAGAGGTGAAGGAAGGGTTAAGTGATCAGATAAATTTGTGCCGGGACCGAGGATTAAACCCCGGACCCCCAGCACAGAAGTCCTACACCTTACCCCTAGACCACCAGATCATGATGATGATGATGATGATGATGATGATGATGATGATGAGGGTGTGAAACCAGTAGATAATGATAACTTAAGCATAACTAACCAGACCTTGGTGACCTATGGGATGATTCCCTTTTTGGGATAGATAACCATAGTACCAAGCGGGAATTGAACTAGGGACCCTAGGCTGCTAGTCATTTGTGCTGACCACTATACCATGGTTCCGGTTATGATCTTTAGAAATATATATATGTATATATAACACGAATGAATGGGTAGCGAGACACGAGACGGGGGGAGGATTTTAAAGAAAACCAAAGACAGTATTTAGGACGTTCTTGCACTGTATTAGTTCCGGTAGCCATGAATGCCTGGGGGTGGTCCAGCACTACACAGCAAATACCAACTAGATGCAAATTCGGTTTAATTCGAGCGGGCAGCAGGTTGAGAATCGCGAGATACGACCTATTATACAGTCACAAGCCCCTATGTACTGTCACACACGATTGACAACATAAACATTGAAAATTCATAACATCACTGATGAAAAAAAAAGATTAAATTTTTCTCTTGTTTTTTTTTAGCTTTTATTTTTATTTAGGGGTTTAATTCCTACTGTGACGCAATTATTTTTTATGTGTTAATTCGGCTTCGCTGTTACGAATCAGTAATAACAAGCTTATGTACGGATGGTCAAGGAAAAGAGAAAAGTTTCACAATGTGATATTCAGTCCACGATGTGTATACGTTGTGACAATATTTCGCTGTTTAATAATTATCGTAGTTGAACCTGTAACCCTCATATGCTGTCACATACAATGAGGTAACAAATGTTTCATTAAGTTCAAATTTTTACTGTCGTTACTAATCAAAGTATACGGTGTATAGTGTTGAAAAGTTATTAGTCCCTATAATAAAATTAATTAAGAACACATGTGTTAATGATAGAAAAAGTATCATTAAAATTTTAAGAAACTTTATGTTTGTAAAAACCTTTTTAAAAGTAATACAAACTGTTTTGATTTAAGAAAAAAAAAGTTGAATAGCCTCATTTAAAATATGAATTCCGTATTTTTTGTATAATATAAATCATTATATTTATTTAAACAAAAATCTTTAGTAATTGTATATTATTGTAGGAGTAAATAAATTTGAAATAAATAAATGAAATAAATGTGAACTAACAATTGCACAAAAATCACTATTATACCTCTATAAAATTATATATATAAATTACATTGCCTTACTATCTGTTCAGATTATAGGCATACCCATATGATAATTACTCTAGTGGGTTCGAGATTAGTAAAGAAGCATTTTATAGGTAATCTAACCGCTTTTTAGTGAAAGAAGAGTGGGGAACCATTTAGATAAAACCCCCCTCAGTAAGTCCGGCCAAGATTCAAACTGCGATCCCCCCAGTCTTCAACAAACCCGTATAATAGGAGCGTGATGCCGTACACCATTTGTACACTGAATCGGGTATATAGAATTAACATTGTTATGTAGGTATTTCAGTAAAAAATATCCTGAGTAAAATTTAACCCTAAGAATTTAATAGCATTTAAATACTATTCGTAGATTCAGATATGTTTACAGAACGTATTTTCCAGTTTATGATCTAAATCACAAGTCAATACAAACAAATATTCCAAATTACTACAACGGCGACTCGTGATAAGCGAATAATTGATCATCCTACAAGGTGGGAATTATATATTTTTTTAGCACTGAGTCTTACTACCCGTTCGGGGTGTACGCTATACAAATTACGCTAATAGTTTTAAGTATTAGGAAGGTTATAATTGGAAGCAGTGTACACGCATTGACGTGTAGGAAGAGTGGAAAATTATGTTGGAAAAAAAATCACCCTAAGTACACCCGACCAAGATTCTAACCACGATCTCTCCGTTATCAGCAGACTAATTGACTGCGAGAGTAGCACGTCAGACCACGCGGTAACCGAAGCGGGTAGCATCATGTATGAACCCGAAAGCGGTCACTAGCTTGAATGAACACCTGCTCAACCTCACAACGCACTTACCCATTGATCTAGTGGCGATACATGTACGTTAAGCGGTGGCGGTGTTAAAGGTTGGCAAAGGGGTAGGGGGGGGGGAGGAAGGGCAATGTCCCACTAAGTCTTAGCATTCTAGCCGTACATTCCGTCATAGTTTGGAAGACATACCGGTAATTCATGAGTGTAATAACGATTTGATTAATTTCGTCCGACGCAAGCCATGCATACCACAGCAATAACAATTGCCGGGGGGACCCTATAGCCCTTTTAGCCACCCCCACCCCGCTCAATCGCAATAACACTACCGTTGGAAGTGGGTACCCCAATGACACAAATGGACATGCAACTGTAGTTTGAGGCTTGGAGTCACAAAAGCATATATACCACCAAACTGTGATTCCTATATTCCATTCACAGTAGGAATTGACTTCTGAAAGGCCTTTTTCCCTACCATAAATCTACTATATAGTAGGATATTGGTAGGAAAAAAGACCTTTCAGAGAGTAATTCCTACCGTGAATGGAATATAGAACATATTTAATTTCAACATTAGTAGTTGAATTATTATTTAATTTCTAACTAAATAAGTGGTTGCCTTGATATTATCTAAATCAATACAGCTATAAAGTTAAATTGGAACCATTTTCTGACTACTTGGAGACATATTTATATAAATCCAAACCCTGCATATATTGTATCTTAACCAAAAAGGCTAAATTTAATTTTCTGTTATATAATAGAAATTAACATAGCTAAAGTATGTTCAATTACTTTAATAATTATAAAAATGAAGAATATAGGTCCATTTTCACAAATGAATTTAAATGGATATAATATATTTCTGTCTGTAAGTTGTCGAATTGACCCTATTTCCTCATTTAAACCATTTCAATGGGGTTGACATTAATTAATATACACATACCACAAATATGGGGTTAGACTGCCATCATATCTACTAGCCTCAAATTCCATCTGAAACAATGAGCACCTAAACCACCAAACACATGGAGTTTTTATTTTTACTATGCATGTTACGGTATGCGAATGCTAGCATGTCATTTGTTTCGGCGTAGTTTTCCTTCGGCGCATCTAGGTCAAGCCAATAATTATTCTCGCAAATAATGGAAGATTAATGTTATTGATAGAAATGCGCATTAATCAAATATTTCCCACGCAAAATACTTGCACGCATAGCTAAATTACTCATTGTATAATAATTTTGCTTTATACCCTATTAAAAAATTACATACATTTTGTGCTTAGTTAAAAATAAATTAAAATTATAGAAACCCAAAAATTATTATATACTTCCTTTACTTACCCTTATAAAAATATATAAGCCTTACTTATCTGGATGTAAACTTGTTTTAATTATAAATTTATTTTAAATTCTGACACTAAATTATTCAGCATAAGCTGGCCATGTAAAAATAATCAGCACTTGTGTTTTCCCGCGGCTTCGCTCGCAATAAACAATACATCAAAACATTCGACAACTTCAAATGCTAGAAAAGAATGAAACTTCAAAAGCAGCGTTCAATGTGCACGAACTCCCCCCCTCTCTAACCCCTCCCACACTCTCCACACCCTAGCTCATATAACGTTCCAACCAAGATACATTAACACCCGAGCGAATGTTAGCGAATACGAGCGAACGCGCATTCGGCGAACATTCACTCGTGTTCCATTCGGAGATGTTCGGACCTGTTCGAGTGTCGTCTACACTGGAGAGAACAACTTAGATTCGGAGATGTTCGAACCTGTTCGAATGGCGTCTTCACTGGAGAGAACAGCTTAGATTCGGTGATGTTCGGACCTGTTCGAATGGCGTCTACACTGGAGAGAACAACTTAGATTCGGTGATGTTCGGACCTGTTCGAATGGCGTCTACACTGGAGAAAACAACTTAAGATTCGGTGATGTTCGGACCTGTTCGAATGGCGTCTACACTGGAGAGAACAACTTAGATTCGGTGATGTTCGCAAAATATCCACCCATTCTCAGCTACCCCAGGAGTGTGAATACTTGTGTACCATGAAAGGTAGGGATTGTGAAGACCATTTACCAGTAGCTTGTTTGGAAGGTGCATTTGTAGTTATGGGGAAAATTGCGCAGAAAAGAAGGAAAATGAGGAAAATTTGGGTGTGGGATTTTTTACGGAAACGTCAAACCCATAGAAGTGGAAATATTCTTAAAGATTTGCAGATTCATCAGACCATTCCATTAAACCAGAAAACAACAGCAATCACTGCAACAATCACTAAAAACTAAAAACAACGCCAGTCACTAAATAATAAATAGCGCAGAACAGTTCGCTAGCGTTCGCAAAGTCCAAATGGCAAGACTGTTTCACCCGCAATACCTGACGAGACGAATGTCCACTTCTCACGCCCATTTTTTTCGACACTAGTTTGCTCACTGATGAGCTAGTGGGATGCTATAGATCGTATCGTGGTTCTTTGAAAAATAAGGAGTACAACAAGCAAAGTCCAATCTCAATTTGATGAATTCCTTTTGAGTTTACAGGAAACAAACAAATGGGCAAACAAACATTCTAAAAATTAATTATTTTGTATTTTTATAGTCTATACTACTCATAAGGAAAGGGAAAAACCTCAAAGATTCGAATGCGCAGAAAATTTTAGATGGTGTAGCCGTTCTTAACATGGAGTCTATAAAGTAGCTTTGTTCTTTTATACGAGTAGTACATCAAACTAATCACAGGGAAACGGTAGCCCCAATTATCTAAACATGTTAATCCTCTATTTTTTCAAATTGTGTTAAAAAAGGTAACAAGTAGACCGACTAAAACACAATATCCAAATATAGATTATAATCTAAATATATGTTAAAAGCTGAAATTTGTTTTTAAAATTAAATTTTAACTTCTTTATCCAAAATATTTGTACTCTAGATTTTGGTGCTAATTAAAAAAGAAAGGAGAATATCATATAATAAATAATTGGTTTATACTGAGTTAAAACAAATAAAAGTTATATAGAAATGTAAGAGTTTACTGTACAGAAAAATAATTATCCATTTTCAATGTTTTTGGCCATATTCGATCAACTATTTTGAATAGTAAACTATCGACCTTAGGACTTTTCGAGAGAACATTATCTAAAAACCTATAGGTATGCCAAAGTTCAGATTTCTAGGATGTTTAGCCCTAATAATTCATACGTACAAACAGATATCAAAACTCCATTGAATTGTGTTTTTCAACATCCAGAAGAACTCTTTGATAAATTCCAATCAAAAGACAAATATGATAACCAACACATTTAAAAAATAATCTTTGAAACGAGGCATTAATCAGTAAATAAACTGAGTTCACAATTGAACGCTATCCATAGAACTCAATATTTGCCTAATAACGATCATAAGATATGTAAATGTAAATTATATATATTGTTACAGAACATAGTTATAACTAAAATCACTACAGTTTAAAAAAGAGCATACATATTCAGACTATTTGGTTGTGTTTATACATGTATTTAAATATTTTAAGTTTTTACCAAACAAGAAAGATTTAATTCTACTAGTATAGAAATTTTTTGGGAAGGATCCGTTTCCCCCCTTTCCCAGTCATTATTTTTTTTAGAACCACGTATTACCATTCATTTGAGCTATACGCTTATCTAATAATTACGCTGATGGGTTAGGGATAGTGTAGATTGAATTTAGAGGAAGTTTACCCGCATTTGTGTAGAGAGTGAGAGAGAGAAAAGTGGGAACTAGTTTAGGAAAACTACCCGCAGTACACCCAAACGGGAGCTAACCACGAACTTTCCATCATTGGCACTCAAGTCTATTGATTATTACTCTTAGGAGTGCTGTTGATTTGGCGATCAAGTAAGACAGATTTTTTTTAAATACATTTATGGCTTGTAAATATTACCAAACCCCTCAATGCCAAGGAGACTTAAAAATAAAATATATATATTAAAAGTTAATATATTTGAATTATTACAAATTTAAACAATCAAATGTAGCCACAATAAATTTTCTCATCACTGCTTTGCTCACCGATAAGAAAACGTGATGGTATGTATATAGCTTACCCTTTATTCTTAAATACAAGCAGTACAACAACAGAAGTAACGTATAAATTCTATGATTACTTTTTGAGTTTATTTAGACAAACTGAATTAAATCGAATTTACAGACAAATTTTACAGTTTTATTAAATGTGGAGATAAATAACAATCATAAAAGAAGCAAAACCTTCATTTTAAATTAAAACATGTCTCTATAGTCTTACATATCAAGCCTCCCGTGTTATGTGTACATTAATCCTCGCATAAACCAGGGCCGACTATATAATGTATACTCCAAAGATAGCATTAAGAGATAAATTAAAAACATTGTTTACCATCAAATAATTTATCAAAAAATGAACATCGGAACACTTTATTTTGAAGCTCTTTAGCTGTACATGAATCGGTTTTAATTCTTACTACTTTCATGTATGTAACATATATACGATAACAAAGAGAGCTTTTATGCTAGGTTAAAATAATATAAATCAGTTAAATCCTTTTTAAGACCTTAAGCCAAACAATTCGTAGAATAATCCGTGAATTTAAATATCGCATATTATTCTCAAATAAAAAGGTAAATTTTGCATTCAAACATTAAAAAAATATCACGTAATATGTTTTTTTATTTATACTATATATCATAAATGTTAGTATTTACATTTTCTTTATATTTTATATTAGCATAACTACCCGACGTTTTCTGTGATGACCACGCTTTGAAAAAGTATTATATTTCTTCCGACACGGTTTTTAATTAATTTTAAAAAAATCCAAATTTTAAAATTCTGGCCTCAGGACACACATGTCTAAGCATAGGTGCTACTATTTTTTTTTTAATTTCAGATTTCTGCGTGTGATGGATAACGCGCAACGCTATAACGGACACATTTTATTAATATAGATTATTAGTTGAGAGAAAAAAACATTTAATAGTCTATTTATTTCCGTTTTATGAAAAGTAATATTAATTTGAGATCATTTTGACTCCTATAATGTAGTAAATAAAAGGAATCTATATACATTTTCAATCCCTTCCATCCTTCAATCAACAATTAGAAATATATTCATATTTGAGCTCTCGAGTGAAATAAATTTATTTAAAATACAATTTTCGATTGATTCTACATGCTAAAATATAATAGTACAGTTTATTTTTAAGATCTGCTGGATAGAGACATTACTGTACTAAAATTACCATAATATTCTACCTGGAATGTTGTTACAGTGAACCAATAAATTAAGGCCATTCGAAGAAAGACGCGCTCGTGTCACAGGAAGTGTCTCAACTAACAGGGATCCCCCTTGTAAGAGCTTTCCTTATTTAACAACACTAGAGGGGTAAGAGTGAAGAAGAAAAATGTTAGATGATATTCATCCAGACTTTCTTGGATTTCAAATGGGAACACCTTTAGAAAAAAGATCTCAGGACGCTTGGTTGAGACTCAAACATCGACACCTGTCACCTGAAATTCAGGCTAAATGGGCTTGACGTTTAGTCCGAGTATACACCTCTTTGTGCTAATCTAGGTTTACTTCTTTCAAATTACACTTCTTATTCCTCCTGCCACTAAATGAATCAATTAATTACTCCTATTTTAAAAGTGTGTATACAGACACATATATGTATGTATCTACATACATGGAGTGTAAATGTATTAGTTTCTTGAGTTATCTCTTTTTAAGTATGATAGTTTCACCACAGAGAATAGGTATGCATCACACAATAAATTATAATAAACAACCAAACTTTAATTCGATTACATGCATTCAACAGATGCAAACCCGGCGTCCATCTTAATATTTCAAGATAGCCAGTGGCAGTGTGCAGGCATGCATTCCCCTGAACATTCGAGGAAACACTCCACACAAAAGCAGTCCAGAGCGGTAGTCTAAACACTTGGGCTGCGTCATAACTCAAAAACTTTACAAACAAGCTAAGCGAACGTATTCACAACTCGAGAACGTTTTGTATACCTCAATTTTAAGCTAGCAAAGACACGCCATTTATCATCCCCGAGTAATGGAGTGAAGTTGTTTGGTAAAACTTGCACGTACCGACTTGAAAGCAAACTCACACAGTCACACAGTACACAGACTTTACATTCAAACGAAGGAGGGTGTAGAGATGGCGTCATTATTTCAAATAAGGCCAAGTTTGGGGGAAGGAGCGTGGTGATTACTGGGTCACGTTATCAGATAATCTGTTTCACGGTCTACTCCACGGAAGACGATGGTTTCTAGATATCGCCGAGAAGTTTCCTTCAAACGTTAAGGCGTCCTCGATGCGGCAGTTTAGGGGAGAGATCTTTTAACGCGAGCATTACTCAAGAGGAGTCTCGCCAGTTTGTCGACATGCATACTGCGCTCAGATTTATTTCAGTCATTTTATTTTAATTCTTTGTGCCAGTTTAGTTAAAATTCGTTCAGTTAGCAAAAATAAAAAATGTAAAACAAATAACACCCCATACTGTATGTGGCCCGAACTTAGTCCCTACACCCGCCTCGGTGGCGTAGTTGGCTAACGCGTTAGTCATGTTGAGCTGCTCGACTGCTGAGGACGGGGAGATAGAGGTTCGAATCTCGGTCGGGTGAACTGGGGGTGGTTTTTCCTAAATGGTTTTCCACTCTTCCTCCACGCATATGTGGGTTCACTTCCTCTAATTCAACCTTCCCAATTCCTAATC
>CABFOV010000317.1:168948-190480 GCA_902141375.1 Timema poppense
AATTTGAAAAAAAAAAAGTTTAATATACAATTTATTACCGTGTAATACAAATTGGTTTTATTTTAATAATAAGTCATATTAATGGATAAGTAGATGATTAAGAAGAAACCTTTTAAGTGCAGTAGGTAAGCCCATTTTTTTCGATGGTTTACCACATTGTCAGCCAAAATTAACGACGAACAGTCATCTTCAGGTCTTTATTACCTGATGAAGGTGTTTATATCAGCTACAACTTATTCCCGTCTGTTCATGTGCTACGATTTTCTTTATTTTATTTTTCATAATGATCGTTATTTGTCGTCTTACCCAAAACAACATTTACTGCTCGTCTGGCTGTAGTCTTAGTTTCTCACGCCACGTCCCGTCCCTAGCACCTCTAGTTTGAGAAACGAAACATACGATTCGGGCTGTAGGGTTGAAGGACTAACCACCAAACAGCGATTTCCCATCGCCTCTGACCATCAAACTTCCCAACTAGCTCTTCCAGATCTCTTAGACCAGACACCGCAAACCTTTTCTAATCAAGATTTTTTTTTAGGGTTTTATGGGATAGTAGATGTTGAGGAAAAGGGGTATTTTAATTAAATTTGTATTTTGAAAACATTCGCGTGTTAGCTGAGTCGTTTTAATGGGTACTTATTATTTGAAAACGTATAGCCTACTTATAAACATTTTTATAATTTGTACTCTAATTAAAATCTCCAATCTTACTGTAAGACAGTTTCATTAGTAGAACGTCTATTTCGATAAGTATATAAAATGTGTGTGTTAAATATTTAATTTTATTAGTAATTTCCAAAATCTTGGATGTTTAGAGAAAATTTGTTGAGAACATTTCACTCAAAAAGAAAAAAATATAAACCTTGTATGGAGAAGAAGTATGGACGTATCAAACTTAGTCAAAATTCGTTAATACATTTTTTCACAAATATATTTACCTACTTTGTACACACTTATCATTTGTTGTAATTTAAACCTTACGCTCATAAGGTAGGTAAGCGTAGAATTGTATACGATGGGATTAAAAAAATGGCTGGATTACTCGCATTTTTCCTTTTGGATTTTTGAACACGCACTAAAGTCAATTTCCATCCATTGTTTTACAAGACGAAGGATATGCCAACATTTATTTTTATTTGTTTGAAATTGTTTATGTAAAAAATTAGTAACTTTATATGGAATAAATAAGCCATGACCAATTTTTACCTATTTGTATTCTGGCATTAACTTAGTAGAGTCGGTTTCTAATTATTAATATGTATGTGTAGTAAATATTTTCGGATGAAAGTGCCCATTTATTTATTTTAAATTTACAAACAACAGTTCACAAAACTAAAAATATATTTGGAGTTATTAGGGCCTGCACCAATAAAAAAATAGATCGTGAAATGTACTCTTTTTTGTTTTAGAAATAGGTTCAAATAAATTGGTTTATATAAATTCTGTTTGGTAAGACTTTTATTTTATATCTTTAACAACTCATTTTAAAAATAACTTTGGAAAGTGAACATTTTATTATCTGTACAAAGATTTAAAAACAATTATAGCAAAGTCAAATATTTTATAAAAGCATATAAAAACCACAATAAAATTTATTAATTTTTCTCTATTAATGTCATTCGTGTAGTACTGTGTAATTTTAATCCCTATATTAGGCACAACTTATTAAATTATCAGAAGTATTTGGAGTTTTCGTCCCTACGTTGTTGAGAATTTAAAACAATTCATTGGATTTAGTTTTGCTGAGGTTTTCCATTCAAAAGAATGTGTAACATACCGCATGATTTAGTAACAACCAAACACCAAAACGGGGTCGCTCCCAGAAATTTCAGTTTCAAAAGTTTGCCAACCCTTTGTACTATTATATGTATAGACACATTGCCAATACCATGCCAACCAAATGTTTTCAACAAACAACGGTAACCTTTGACGTCGTGCGAAATATCGGATTCATCGAGAATCACGTTTGTTTGTTGTGGTGGCATTGATTTATTGAAGGGAATGCTGCGTTGTTTGGAGGTCATGCCAAGTTTGCAGTTTTTGTTCTGTTTGTTTTTTTGGTAATTTATAGGCCATTTGACAGCACTGGAGCTATTTTCACCTGGGATTACCCTAATTGTAATTTCAACAGACCACCAATGGCACAGTGATGATCCCTGGACAGTTCTCTTGTATAGACATAATTACTAAGTAATAGTTGTGCTAAGTACGTACATCAACGACTTCCATATTTGTATAACGGTTTGTTGAATGTAGTTTTAAGCCCCAACAACCAAAAGGTTATTCTTTTAGTGCAGCGTAGCTGTTGACCCTTTCAGTGTTTGATATGCTTATTATATTTACTTATCGTAACCCATAAAATAGCCTGAATAGGCCTAGATGAGTGATCATCATACCTAACTGATCGTGAACACTTAGCTGACTTGTATAGATGTTGATTTACAACTATATTTTATATAATACTTCAACATTAATATTTTACAGAATATATCCATAAATTTGTGTCTATACAGTCTGATTTTAATAGAAAGACCGTTATTTGAAAATTTGAAATGTATGTAACTACAATGGAGAAAGAAAAATTACAATTGTATTTACATTCTTAGTACGATTGGTTAAAATAATGTAAAGATAAATTATACATTAATAACATAAAGTATTATTGGAGACTTTTGATAATTTTTTGGATTAACTGTACGTTTAATAAATCAAATAAGACATATTTGTAGAGCCCCAAACTATAATGACTTTCAATCAATATTGGTGGTCGAAAGTGGGCTTCCTATAAAAATCAGGGTTTAGTCAGTCTTATCATTAAATACATTATTTCAAAATAATATTAATCTTTTTAATTTGATAAAATAGAAACATTAAGAGTTTTAAGAATAAAATCGTATGTATGACTCGGTGTATGAATGGATGTTGTTTAGTGAAGGGAGTATGCAAGGATATGGAAGTGTGGAGAAAGTTAGTGAGGATGGGTTAAGAGCAGGCGCGAGATATGGAAGTAAAAGGGAAAAGAAAAGATAAACGATATGCCAGAAATGTATGCAGTGCGTTCGTATTTGAGTGATTACTCGAAATTATCCGCGGTGACGATAAAGGACTAAGAGACAAAGTTGCTAGTTAATAACTACAGTATGATCCTAATACGAGCGATGCAGTTTTTATCCAAATAACACATATTATTTCAACCATGTTCAATATTAGGAACGTCTATTACTCATCTCCATCAATATTTAATTAGAAAAAATTCACGTGCAATAGTTTTGGCGTAAATTTACGATTTCTAGCCGATTGTATCACAGAGTTGATTGACATGTGATCCGTAAGAGAATGGAATAATTAGTTACGTATGTATGTATGTATGTATGTATGTATGTTTTATATGTTTTAAATAAATTTAGTTTCCAGTGCGTCTTACTATCTGCATTTGTACACGGTTAACGTTTTAAGGATGAAGATAAAATTCTAGAGGCGATGTATTTGCTTATAAGGAACTAGGGAAAACATTAGGGAAAAATTAATCTCAATACACATATGTCAGGATTCGAACCTGAACACCCATCGCCGATAAATACGACACTATGCGCATAAAATATAGTCCGTGAGTCCACCGTTTCGAATAATTTTAGTAATATTATTTCAATTCACAGCTCCAAATTTAGAATGTAGAAGAGAATATATAAAACGCAGAGTTTTATTATTATTATTACTATCACTGTTATTTTGGTATATACGACGCGTCCTGCAACAGGTTTGATCCGTAGGCTTACTAATGTTATCCCCGACACATATGTCTCCATCCTAAATACCTTTTACCTTTCTCGTATATATTTCAACAGGCCGGTTCTATTTTAGTATAACATGACAACAACACAACATATACGAAAATGCAGGATGAATATGGTCCATTATCGTGAAAGAAACAAAATACACAGTTTATCTTACAATCCCCATGACAACCGCCCACCAAAAAGCTTTCCAATTTCATTTTCAGCGAAAGTTTTCTCTCATTTTTTTTTTTATTCCTTTCCATCCACATCGTTTTCTCTTTATCGCTGTTTGTAACGTGTGTGTGTGTGTGTGTGTGTGTGCGTGTGTGTGTGCGTGTGTGTGCGTGTGTGTGCGTGTGTGTGCGTGTGTCCCTCTCTACTGACGACATAGCAAAGTGATGGATGAAGAGTACAGGGACACATTAGGTTAACACGTTTGAAAAATAAATGAAACCAAACTGTGATCATCTGTCTCCTACCTGTTATTGGTAATATGCTGAAAGTGATAGCTTAGTATCTATTATCTTTCGGTTTCAGTTATACAGAGGGAATATGAATTTTCAATACTAATAAAATACAGTGAAACATTTTTTTTTTTTAATTTTGTAAATAAATAAAGCAGGAAATTATAATATAGGACCAGCTTAGCGCCATTTTAGATTCGACTTTTGACATATATTTACCTCTTTTTATGATTTCTTTTTAAACCTGAGTCTAGTAAATGCCCACCCCTTGGAGGTATTTTTAGAAAATATGTAACAGTGTGAGTTAACTTTATTACCAGAACTAATTTTTGACAATAGCTTAGCTTTATCCTACTTTTTGATAGTATAAGTACTTTACTCACGAACAAATTAAGGTAATCAATAATTGTATGCACCTCTGACAAGACATCTTGTGAATGTGGGGAATGCCAGGCCTCCACCGTGGTTCGGATTCCACGTTAAACTGTAGGTCCTCCATTTCATCTCACAATCACCCTACCATTACACATTAGCATAAGTGCGTATAATCCGAACGGGTAGTAAGACGCGGTGCTAATAATAATAATAATAATAATAATAATAATAATAATAATAATAATAATTGTATGAATATATATATATATATTCATACAATTATTGATTACCTTAATTTGTATTTGTGTTTGTATATATATAAAACTTTAGAGAGAAATAGTAAATGTAAATATATATGTATTCATTTATATTATGACTTTTATATTAAAAAACAATTTTCCAAAGACCACAACTGCACAAAAGGTTGCAGACATGTTATCATTTTGGATCAGTGGCGTTGACGGTTTAATCTCTTGATTGCCAGTGTTGTCTAAATCAACTGACTTCTTGACAAATTATTAGTATGATTGATTACAAAACTCATCTTGATATTTGGGTTGAGAATACATTTTTATTTTACCAGTTTTAAGTGTATTATTCACGTTTTGCTCTATTCCAAGCACTTATATAAAATTAGTAATATGGTAAACGACTCGTTCCTTCCATCATCCAAATGTATTACAACTGCACCGGCGGAAGCGCGGACTTAAATATTAATCTCACATAGCTCAATTTTATTTTCATGGGAGGGTCAAGGTTTGAGTCCCTGTTGAGTTTGTACAATTTTTTCCCCTAAATATTTTCTCAATCTCCTTCTAAAAAATGTTAGATTTTTCTCTATTTTCATTTTCTTACTCAATTAGTTTAATTAATGCATATAGCCCGGACAGATAGTCAAAAGGAGAAAAAAACCTTTTGATATATCGAATATAATTTTAGATTACAATTTCGATTATTATCCGAATCAAATTTTCATGGCTATAAAATTTATTAAAGCTACTTTTACGTATCATTCTTCAGGTTTGTGATATGCAAGTGTCACTTTTGGTATATGATGGATACAGGAAGAAAAGAGGGAAAGTCACATTATACACACGTGTTCAAGGAGAGCAACTTTAATATCTCAAACTCCATAGAGGCCCCAACAAACACCTTTTTTTAAAAATTGATTTAAAAGGGACAGATACCTCTTTTAACCATAATAAAAAGGGGTTGAGAAAGCTCTCGTGATTGTTTAACAGATGGAAGCACAAACTCGATTTGAGCTAAGGTTGGGCTTTGCCCCTTTTTCCCTTGTACCTTCATATATTCTCAGATAACACTAATACTTTACTAAACTGTTAGCAATGTTGGTCGCAAAAAAAAGTTTTTATTTTTGTAAGAGGCTCTCCTAATGAAAATTGGACTGTATTATAGTATTACAAATTATTATGATACAATACAATTCGACATAAGCTTTGAAGTATAAATATCGTAAAGATCCATCAATAATTTTCCAAGAACCCCAATATCAAGAAAAACAAAAACCCCCACCAAAAAAACAAAGGTGACTTTATTTAAGTGAGTAGTTTTATTGACAGAGCCGCGGCAGGGGGACAGGAGTCGGAGATGAAAGTGGTTCAAATTCGTAGAAAAGAAGGTACGCGAAGAGTCGACCTCGGAGGACCTCGTTCCTCTCACCCGGTGTGATGGATCACCTTGGAGAGTCACTCCACCCCGCCAATCTTATCCTCTTTCTCCTTCTCTCTTCTTTATCCTTCTCACTTACTCCTCAGGCTCCAATGACAACTGATGGATCGGACTCTCAAGATCTAACCTAGGAATAGAATATCTCACTTCATGTCCCTGGACACGCCAGGAGAAACTTATACTTTTTTTTATTTTATTTAACTTTGACATTTTTCTATGATATGGAAGTTACAAACTAGAATAAAAAGTGAAGATCCCATTTCAGTCTTCTGGGTAGTACCTTACTTAAGTACAGTCCAATTTTCGCAGGAAGAACCTTAAATTAAATAAATACAAGCTACTAGATCTACGTTTACTTATTAATAAGTCAGGTCATGTGATCTGTAGCTATCACTTTACCTACCTAAAAGGAAAAAATCTATTAATACACGGTAACTTAGCGAAATGTTATCAATTTTTGACTGCAATAAAAGCTACATTCGTACACAAAGACCTTACTAAGAAAATTGTACTAGAGGTAATATAGCCGAAGCTATACGTCGCATGGTGACAGGGATCTTTCTATTTCGATTTAAAATAAAATATGTATATAAAATTATTTAAACCATAAATTTTATTTAAAATTAGTTACTACAATTTGTTTTATATAAAAACTAATAAACTGATCTCACTCGTTCCGCTTTCAAATGAAGAATGTAGAAAAACGCAAATCTCTACGTTTTATAATTCGAGCTTATTTTGTACCTAATATACCCAGTTAATCGGTGGTGAGATGAACTAAGGGAAAGTGTATGCTTATGAAATAACTATAAAATGAAACTTTTATACAAAAAAAAACTTATCCCAAAAGGTATAACCTCTTTTAACTGTTCCAATCGATTGCGTGAAATAGTGGGCATGTGGACTTTCATGACACTGCAAAATGTCGTAACCCACAAATTTGGTGAAATTGTTATGTTTAAATTTTTAGACATGTGGATTGCACAAACACTTTCTGTTAAATCTCATGTTACCCAAAAATGTGGATCTATTTTATTTTCGAAAAAAAAAGTGAAACAAAGTGTTTATGCAAAGCATTTGATGGTTAAGGCATTTTTTAATTTCGTTCTCAATCTCGTTATCTTGGTTTTACCAATAACGGGGAGGTTGAGGTTCAAATCAAGGCTTTATGTATTTAAGTATATATTTTCGAAAGGGATTTCCCAATTTCTCTTGACTACAGATTTAACAATAATAATAATAATAATACTTAGCACTGCGTCTTACTACCCGTTTGGATTATACTCTTAAGTACTAATCACACAAACGGGTTAGGAATTGGGAGGGTTGAATAGAAAATAAGTAAACCCGAATTTGCGTGAAGGAAGAGTAGAAAACTATTTAAGAACGATCCGCCTCTCCCCCAGTTCACCCGATAGAGATTCTCTAGCTCGACACGCAACTAGCGTGTTAGCTAACTACGTCACCGAGGAGGTAATACAAATATACTTCTTTTAATAGCCTACCCTCTTTATACCTAAATAATTAGTCTAGTTAAATTGTAATTAAATGAGAATAGCCCGGACGAGTAGTAGGACGCAGTCCAAATAAAAGAATAGTAGATTCAGTTGAGTAGTTCATTGGTCAATATGGCGAGTAGAAACAAATGGATAATTTTAACTGTATAAAGTTATTTTATTTTCTTACATATGAACAGTTTTAAGATGCAGTTAATCAACTGAAGTAATTCAGCGATTGCGAATCAAATAAATATTTTTATTTACTTTTATTTTCTAATGGACAGCTCATGAATCAGAACTAAGATAATTTAAATCGGAAAATGTGTCCCTACATAGTTATTTTAAAATGTGTACCTATTTTATTCACATTAAGCTCCTTCCCCTTCTCGTTTTCTCCCTATTCCCTCTTTTACTATCTCTTAGGATAAATATATACATACATTACCATCATCATTATTATGTTTTCTGTCTTACCAAAGGTTCATTCCTTTTGTCAGTCAATTTATACCGCCAATGCCCTGTCTTTTGTCTCCTCTTTTAGCTCCCAGAATTTTCTCATTTCCTTCAAGTCATTCTATATTTGAATCCTCCTCCTTTTTACACTCTCCTTTTTCTCAACCTTTCCTTCTATGACGTCTTGCTTAGGAAAGTTCCTTCTAAGGAAGTGTCCGATCCAGTTTGCTTTCTACCGAGGAATCACATCCAAAATGGTTCTCTTCACGCCCACTATTACTAGGACTCCTTCATTTATCACCCCTCCAATCCACCTGATATTCTCAAGTATTCTCCATTAACGCATTTTAAATTTCTCCTACTACTATTTTTTTCCATATCCCTGAGAATCCAAGTTTCTGCTACGAACAGTGCGATGCTCCAAATGTAGCATTTCATAAATTTATTCTTCAGTTCCAAACTCAACTTTCTGTTCAGCAGTGACATCTTATTGTTGAAGGCTTCCTTGGCCATGGTGAACCTCTAACTAATTTCCTTGGTGCATTAGGCATATATTCTTTAATTGTCTCAGCACCTTTAAATATGGTTAGTATTTTTTATGCTCTACGAGGGTCGATACAGAACAGAATATTGCGAATAAATAGGGTATATTACTTTGATAGGAGCAATTACTCACACAATTAAATTAAAATATTTGTCGATTAGGGAAGGAGTTATGGTAGAATAGCTTTTTAGTTTGGATTATCTGCATGATCGAACATTATAAATTTATATATGATTAGACATGAAAAGAATTATCTAAGTTTGGTGTAAATACATTCCTTATTTCAAAGTTTAAAATGATTGTACACATAAAAACGTATACAAAAAGCCTGGTTGAATTGTTCAATTTTTCTACCCATAAAAAATAATACTTACTCGCCTCCCAATATTCATAGAAGTTTTATTTAATTTATTATCATGTATAGGTCTATGTATTACCTCGAACTTTTTGAATAGTTAAAGTGCTTACTTTCATCATATAAAATTAAAATTAAAATAACTTAGAATTGGACTGTTAAAAAACTATAATAATGTATTTTTTTAAATCAAAAATTACAATTTAAAAAGTGTTGATCCCATGTAAATATTAAGGCAACACTTACTTTTTAGCTACAAACAAAACAAAATATTAAACAATAATTACATGTATGAGAAACTTCTGCGTAGCAGCAAAATGACCAAAATTAAAGGGAAGAAAATTGAAAAAAATATAAAAATGGAAAAAATCCATTTCACTTTCCCCTCTCGTTTTATTTTTCACATCGAAGAGAAATAAAAAATATAATAGAACCGTTTTGTTCCAACACCACCCACTTTCTTTCTAGTGACAGCCGTCATCTTTCTGCCTAGACAGAGAAGATTCGAGGCATTATGTGTGTGTGAAGAGGAGAGATACCCGATAGTGAGTTTGGTAGAGAGTTTAAAGAAGGAAAAGTAAGGGGGTGAAAAGGGGTAAGAAAGTGTGGGATGTATAAAATATTCCTAGAAAATTCTCCGATAAGTTATTGACTGTGCGGTGCGGCCGAACTTTCTCTTCTTTCTTCATTCCTTAAGATGGGGCGGGGGAATCTTCGTCCTTTTCCGATTCACGTTTTCATGTTCACAATCTCGTGGGACCCATCCAACCCAACTCCACCAACGAGGTGTATAACACATAGAAGATAGAAAGAGAGGGATCATGAACAAAGAAATAAGTTACAGAGAGCTATAGGCCTCATGCCTCAGGCAATGTTCCTTGCTCAATTCAGTAGAGAATAAATAATTATGTCAGCTATCATGAAATAGCCAGCGAAATAGACGGCGCACAATTTACACCGTCATTGTTTACATCATTATTTTGTTAATAGTTAATATTAGGCTGGGCTTAGATTCATACATAACGTATAACCAACAACGAATAGTGCATAAAAAATATAATGCTCTTAT
The DNA here is from genome assembly GCA_902141375.1 of Timema poppense. Taxonomy (NCBI): domain Eukaryota; kingdom Metazoa; phylum Arthropoda; class Insecta; order Phasmatodea; family Timematidae; genus Timema; species Timema poppense. Next base: position 179,173 of record CABFOV010000317.1, read on the forward strand.
AAATTAAATACATAACTTTTAATTATAGCGTTCACAACCGAAACATTCGCACTCGCGTTATACTGGCCTGCTGATCACGAGGATATTGGGGCTTGAATACCGGTCGGGTCAACTGAGGGTGATTTTTCCTAAATGTTTTCCCACTCTCCTTCCAAGGAAATTCAAGCACATTTACTCTAAATGCTTTCTTCCTCATCCCTACCACATTAGATTAATTATCAGATGTGCGTATAACCTGAACAGGTAGTAAAATACAGTGATAAAAATAAACTCTTCAATTTGCTCATTTAAGACAACTTAAAATCGCTTCTTCGGATGCATTTGTACTTCAACATGGTTTAAAACCGACCTCCGCGTCTATCAAATTACGCACAAGTTTTAATGGCAAGTACTTGTTTTACAAACAGTAACCACGATAATTGGCTATAGTTCATATGTTCTGAGTTCAGTACTGAATTAAGTACGGAAACATTGATCGTGTGTACGGACCATAAGAAAGGACTAATTGAGGCATCCTTGGAGATTGTTAAGCACTTCCATCTACGTTCCTTCCAAAGAGTTAGAGGTAAACTATTTACACCCTCCATAAGAGATCCTACCAATCTAGGAAATGTAATAAAAAGCACCAAAGTCTAACGTTTCTGTATTGTGTTTCGAACAAGATCTCAAAATGACTTGCGTGAAAAATTATATTGGACTCTTTATATTATATTTTCTTCTATTGACGTAATGTGACAGTATATAGAATCAATGGGAGTTTGACAATTTAACAGCTGATACAGGGAAACTACGTGTGGAAGACTAAACCCCCCTCCCTCCACCCAACCTGCTCCTACACCTGTCTGAGATCCAGCCCCGTGGAAAGTGGTCAATGCACCTGGCTACGAAACTATTAGTATTATTATTATTATTATTAGCACCGCGTCTTACTACCCGTTCGGGTTATACGCACTTACGCTAATGTGTAATGGTAGGGTGATTGTGAGATGAAATGGAGGACCTACAGTTTACGTGGAATCCGAACCACGGTGGAGACCTGGCATTCCTCACATTCACAAGATGTCTTGTGCTACGAAACTAAGGGTACCGGGTTCGATTCCCTGTTAGTACCTTGGGTATATTTATCTCAAGAGGAATTATCCCAACGATCACCAGGGGTTGGTAAATTAGGTTTAAGTTATGTTTAAGACTCCCACTGGCTTACACCTTCATATTCACTATCATCACATCGTCTCATTGCGAGTACGTGTATACAACCTCCATAGGTGTACCCTGTGCAACGTTCTGTGCCCCTATAGCGGCGAATAGTCTACACACAGGCGACCGTACTGGATGTCATGTCCCTACAGTCAGTAATACCATAATCTAAAAAGGAAAAATGACAAAAAAAACGAGATATACCATCGTGTCACAGAAAATCTAAGATTTTATGGAGTTTGACGCCTCTTTCCATTTGGTTACAACTTACAAGTGCGATTATCAAGGATGACCAATTTATCTTAGACCTTCGGTGGCAGCATTGTTTAAGGATTCACTCTCATGTAAGACTAGACTGCCGATTACATGGAGATCAGGACTCGAATCCCAGTCAGGTATATTAAAGGGTTTTTTACAAAATGATTGTCCACTCTCTCTCTCGCCAAGAAAATACTGGTACACTTCCTCTAAATGCATATTTCACTATCCTTAACTCATTAGCGTAATTAGTACATATTCGTATAAACCTAATAAGTAGTATAAAAAGGTGCTAAAATTAATTAATCCTGATATAAAAGGGTAGCTTTTTAGGTGGTATATACGTAAGTGATTGAATTAATGAGTTAAATACCCCTTTATATCAATACTACCCTAATATTATAGACCAATCACTTTGCTGTCTCACAATTAATTTCATTGTGTTGTCCCTGTGCTAAACAAAACTTATGTCTTCTTCGTAAAGAGCTAGATAGATATATATATATAATTTAACATATATTTGTTCAATATCTTTTATTATTGTTTATTGAATTTAAAATAATTTAACTCTTGATTTGGAGCCCACACAAGCGATCATATAGTCTGAGACGTGACGAGTAGAATGAGGTTAAAATATAATTAAGGTGTAATTAGTGATATTTTAAAATCATGGTTTTTCACAACCTCTCCCCACGCTAATGTGGGTGCATGTCCTCTGAATCTACCTTTATAATCTCTATCTCTTATATTGAGACGTTAATATCCTTAGTACCCGCTTTGATGGCTGCATGGTCGAAGGCACTACTGTCACATTAGACTAGATGGTCGATGATGGGAGGATTGGGGTTTAAACCCGGTAGGGTGTACTAAAGTAAGCTTGGTTTGTAGCATGTCTTCCTACTGAAATATATTATTATTATTAGCACAGCGTCTTACTACGCGTTCGGGTTATACGCACTTACGCTAATGTGTAATGGTAGGGTGATTGTGAGATGAAATGGAGGACCTACAGTTTAACGTAGAATCCGAACCACGGTGGAGGGCCTGGCATTCCCCACATTCACAAGATGTCTTGTCAGAGGTGAAGGAAGGGTTTGGTAATCAGATAAATCTTTGCCGGGACCGAGGTTTGAACCCCGGCCGCCAGCACAGAAGTCTGACACCTTACCCCTAGACCGCCAGGTCACCCCTACTGAAATAGGTATCCCTGATTCGATTCCTGGCATGACCAAAAAATTTATAGTCAGTGAAATAGATTCGTTAATAATCTTGATCCCAACAGATTACCAATTATTCTTTCATTGCTTATTTTACTCCAACCTATTCGTGTTGTTTATAGACTAAAGACCTTGTGCCCTGCTACCCCCGATCCGACCGTGTTTACAATATTCACTAGTCCATTCCCAGAGGCAGAATATTCCTGGTCCTTTCTCCCTTCTCGAACGCGCTCTGTTATAATTACCTTGTCAAACATCCATTCGCAAGTTCCGCTGCCTGTGAAAATCAAACAGTTTACTATCATCCTTGGAAACATGGAGCGAAACGCCAGCCCCTTTCCCACACGAGACGTTTAAATTTAACATTAGATGGGGCAATTAGTAAGGGAAGACTCTGTCTGCGTCTTTCCATTAACAAGTTCAACAGTTCATTATGATACAAACACACGGCGAGTGAAATTGGAGACGGAAATGATATTATATAACCTCAAGTCTCCATTTTACCTTCGATACTTGTTTAATTTTATTATATTGTAATATGTTATTTTAAGTTAATTTATGTTTTTTATTCTGTTTAAAAAAAATTGTATTAACGTTGAGCGCAGATTGCAAAGAACCACATTCTACTACCAAGTCGGATAATATACATATTATGTATTTATTACGCTAATATCTAAGGGATTATGGAGGTTGAATTACAGGAGGTGTATCCAAATTTGTGTGGATAGAGGGGGAACCCGTTTAGGGAAAACTACCCCTAGTACACTTTACTGGGATTTGAACCTCAGTCTGCCCATCATTTGGAGCCCAGTCTGTAGGAAAATTAACGCCTCATACAATGTGGCCATAGAAGCAGGTTTTAGAGATTATCAACCCAATTAATATAATATGTAAATTTGCAAGGTTAGTTGAAACATTAGTACTAAATAGTTTGCTCTGAAAAAGCGGTATGTTATTCCATCTGTACGCATCAGAGAAAGAGTGGCCACTCTTCAATTTGTCCACAGTTACTCCAGACAAACGTAATTGCATGGAAACCAAAATTATCATCTTAAGCATTTAGTTATAGTGTGACTATAGCATGCGTTTAGTAAAAAGAAGTATGGAGAAAGTTCAAATCCCTGCTGCAACTTATAAATTTCATAATTATGATAATTCTATAAATAATATATTTGCAGAGTTCATTTTATCCAGCCTAAAATTTCAATAGATTATATCTTCTTTTTTTTAAATTGGTTGTTTTTTCAGTCTTTCAACACAAGTGGGCTACTTGGAGTTAGGACCTCCTGATTATAGTTAACTACCAGCCATTTACACCATGCATTCTAAAAGTCTCGTTGGAATATCTACAAGGACTAAAACACAATCGCCAAGGACAATCGTTAAGGACAATCCTCAAGGTTGTTGAACAATATTCAGTATTGGCCTTTAGTACTTCACCATTGTTATTAATTACACAACAAGATGTTAAGGTAAACACCTACTTGAAGATACAAATAAATACTTTCATTGTAAAGTATTTTTTATGAGAATGGTAACTATGAATATATTATAGCACAACACAATTCTCAATCAGCTTAAATTGTTTAGTGATTATCCCATTAAAAATTTACAATTTTTGTTTGAAAAAGTCTAGATCTATGTTTATCACCACTTTGGCGTACCACAGAAATTTAAAATTTCAGTTTCTCTCGACTCTTCGGAGAAAGGAGTATTGTGATCGTCAAAAATTTCGAGCTTGAGATTTTGATAAATGTCGAAAATGCATAACCCCTTGAAACCGAAAAGTGGTTTTGACAATGTAGTATGTATATCTGTCCACTGATGGAAATTACTTTGTATATAATTTTCCCGGAAAAGTGAGATACGACATTTTGTTTATAATACTAAACACTGTTTAGATACAAAAGTTAATCAAAATCGTAGGAATCAATTTGGAGAAGTTTTGTTATTTTTCTTTGGTTCCTTAAGTAAATATTACCCTTAACTTAAGGGCAAGAGTCATGAACGCAGAAAACAGATAAATCTGATTAGTTAAAAGTGTTTGCCCTAATATCCTGTAAGTAACTAAGTTCTGTTACGTTATTTTTAGGAATATTTTTTTAAATAGCACAACAAAAGTAACAACCACCAAAAAAAATACCAACGAGGAAGCTTTCCTACTATTTGCTACGTTAGCAAGTCATATATGGAAATAATACGAACTAAGAGTGACAGAAATGAGAAAATAGATAAGGAATACGTGAAAATTCCTACCAGCTCGCCGACTATAGCGCTTGGATAGAGGACGCAAAGCTAACGGGGCCGGAAAATATAATAGGATTTTTATTTGAAAAAAACCTTAACAGAAAAGTTTTTTTAAGGTCACTTTAATATATTCTTACGTCGTCATATGATCTGCAACTGTCACTTTGGATATATTAGCAATACCTATGCAATAACGTTAGCAAGAACCCTCTTTGGTGGCCGCATAGTCTATCGCTTTACTCTCGCAGTAGAGTAGACTGCCGATGATGGGGATATCAAGGTTCGAATCTCGGTCAGGTGTACTGAGTGCGTTTTTCCAAAAATATTTTACAACCTCTCTCCATGCAAATGCGGGTGCACTTCCTTAAAATATAACCTTCCTAATACCTAAAAGCCATTAGTGTAATTAGTACATCAGTGGATAGCCCAAATGGCTAGCAAGACGCGGCATGAAAAAAATCTTAACAAAATAGTAAATTATCATCCGCCCCAGTGACGTAGTTAGCTAACGCGCTAGTTTTGTGTGTATATAGACCACCGAGGACGAAGAGATCGAGGTTAGAATCTCACTCGGGTGAACTGGGGGTGGTTTTCCTTAAATAGTTTCCCCTCTCTTTCCAAGAAATGCGAGTTCATTTCCTCTATATTTAAACTTCTCAATTCCTAACCCATTAGCGTAATTAGTACTAAGGATTATATACCGAACGGGTATTAAGACGCGGTGCTAAATATTTATATTTATATCACTGCTAGCCGTAAAAACACCTGTTTGTATTTTACAAAAAGTCTTTACATCCTGAATCCTTCTTTTGCTCCTGATTTGGCAAGAAAAGGCTCTTGAGCTTTCAGACAAGACTCCACATGTAGCTTAATAACACTTACCTCATATTATTGAAGAGCCCACCGCACATCGAAGATATTCCATATACGTTCAAGCTCGTTCGTTTTAGCTACCTGTAAATAAATATGTAAATTATTGTTTAAAATTTCATTTAAAATCAAATTCATGAGTAATGTAATTTAAAGTGGATTTAAATTCAAAGATAAACTTTAATTTCTTAATTGCCTAATAATAAATTCAAGCCAATAAGATGAATTTAAGGATGCCGCCAACTTTAAGAAGTATTTATTATTAGAAAGAAAGTTCTGAAGCTTACAGCCCATAAAAAAAAGCGCGAATTTCTCTTATGATTGATTATTTGTGGTGATAATATTAAATATTGACTTTATTTGTTTGATGAAAGCTGGAACAATGTTTCTCACAATTTATATTAATACTAGATATGTGAAGTCATCGAAGGTGATTCCATTATAGCGTTTCATACATTTATTAAAAATAATAATACTTTAACTACGAGGTCTTTTCGTTTGATCCAAAGGGAGAGAAAGATAATGGAGAGAAGAGGAGGTTACATAATATTGAGTAACATACACTGAGCGTATAACCCGAACTGGTAGGTAGTAAGACGCGATGCTAAATAAAATACCCTGAACTCATTCCTAAAGATTATTAGTGTAGCAGATTAAGGTGAGCAGTACATGCAGCGCGAATGGAAGCAACTAGAACCACGTTCAAGATAATGACCGGTAAACCCGATGGAAAAGGACCAGTGAGAAGGCTTGGACACAAATGGGAGGATAATTATAATGGATGTGAAAGAAATAGGGTGTAGTGAGGTGGAGTGGATAAGAACTAGCTCAAGATAGGATTATTGGGAGTACTTTTAAAAATTTGGCCACTAACTTTTTATTTTCTAATGACAACGAATAGTTAAGTAATTATAATATATATTTTCTTTTCTAGGCTACATCACTCTTAGCCCAGTTTGTGGGAAGATTATCCAGTACTAGTTTACCCTGGACCAGGCAACATCCGAATGTACTTATCATTCATCATTTTTGCGGAGGTTCTTATCTTTTAACTTAGTTTAAGCTTTATTAACCAAACCTTGGTAACCACATTAATTATTCCCCTTTAGAAAAAAATTCCCCAGTAACAACTGGGAACAAAACTCAAGATATTTATATCAGCATCCATATATATATTGCCATATTTGACTCTTTCGATACTAATTTATTCTTTGCAACAATCCACATACATGGTATAGTGATCAGAGCTCCTGGATGCTGATATAAATATCTTGAGTTGTTCCCAATTGTTACTGGGGAATTTGTTTCTTAAGGCGAATAATTAATGTTGTTACCAGGGTTTGATTAATTAAGCTATATATATATATATATATATATATATATATATATATATACATATAAGTGTGTTAATGCCAACATTGTTTAATGGATGTGAGGCTTGGGTTTTCCAGGAGAAACACAAGATCAAGGTGAATGAAGTTGGAATGAGATATCTAATAAATGAATGTAGAAAAACTCGTATGGACAGAATCAGTAATGAATGGGTGCTGAAAGAGTGCGGTTTGAAAGGGAACCCAATAATAAGTCAATGTTAATGTTGGTTTGGGCATGTTAAGAGGATGAATGTGGATTGAGTGACGAAGCAAATATATTAAGGTAGAGTGTATGAATCAAAAGGAAGGGGTGGGTCATGTAAAACGTGGCTAAGTGTTGTGGATGAATGTGTGCAAAAGAGAAACATTAATAGTTTTAAGAATAATAGAACGTGTATGACTCGGTGTATGGGTGTTGAAGCGAAAGGAGTATGCAAAGATAGGGAAGTGAGGAGTGATTAAATACGGAGTTGTTTTTAGAGCTATATGCACAGTTTGTCACCTACTCCGTAAGGGAACGGGAGATTATGTACAGTATGCATATGTATATGTATATGTAAATGTATGATATGTATGTATAGATATTTGGGGTACACAGGTGCACCGTAGCGTAGCATATGAGACCCACTTCAGTAGTGTACAGGGGACATAAAAACTACGAAAAAAGTCAATATAAATATTTGTCCCATTTGACCTTGTTTACAAGTAATATATATATATATATATATTCCAGTAATGTAGAGCTGCTTAACATCATAATAAATTCTTAAAATGGCCACCTTCGGCTTGAATACAAGACTGCAGTTGTCGTGTCATAGAATTCTTTAAAAAATATATTTCAATGCGATGCTTGCATTTAGAACGAAGTTGGCCATTTTGAGTACGTATCCTACTGTATGTAAGCAGCTTCGTATTACTAAAGTACGAACATGACTATAACTAGCAAACAAGGTTAAATTGGACACAGGTTTTGATTAACTTTTGTCTTTTATTTTTTTCCTGTCCATTTCTTAACTTTGTACCATATATTACGATACACCTATATAGTGTCAATTTTCTGATGTGACTAATAATATAAGTAGATGGCTTTTAAATAAACTTCGTTATAGAAAATACACATCCACCAGTGCTACGGATGATAGAGGCCCCTATTTACACAAATATATTGGTACGGGCCATCCCGGTAATCGGCCCCATGTTCCTTAGTTTAATATGAAGCAAGACGCAGTGTAAAATAATAATATAGTACTTCAAATGAACAATGCAAATAATAATAGTTTGTTAGTCCTATCATTGACGTAAAATTGCCCTATTAGTAATTAATATATATGCTTCTTTACTGATAATTATTTAAAAGTAACGAACTGCATACATTTTATAATAGTTTTGTTAAGTATAAAGGAGAGATAAAAGCAAAATAGTTTCAATAGTTTTAAAAAATTCAACTTTTGTTGTAGTTACATTATGTCAATTAGATTAAAAGTCCAAGTATATGCCTAAAACCATAATTTGTATTTTTTTAAACCTATATATAAGCTAAATTTGTAATTTTCTATACATGTGTTCATCAAATAAGTTGTATCCATTCAGTTTGGGGTTTTTGCCAAGAGCACTATTTCAACAAAAATATTGAGTTTTATTTGATTTCTAGTGTAGTGGTGGCTTAGTTTGAATTGTGAAATTTGCTTGTTATGTGTGAAAGTTTCTAAAGTCATTTGTCAAAAATAAAATTTCATCTAAATGTATCTAAGGTTTTAATGGTGATTAAGGGCACACTAAGAACTCGAAAAATACTCACCCTCGTTCTTGCATACCACCCAAACATTACACTAACAATCACCCAACATTCCCTATCGTCCCTACGCACCACCTCAACATTACACTGACAATCAACCCAACATTCCCTATCGTCCCTACGCATCACCTCAACATTACACTGACAATCACCCACATTCCATATCGTCCCTACGCACCACCTCAACATTACACTGACAATCACCCAATACTCACCTTCGTACCATCCTGAGGTTTGTATATTATCTGTTATAGTAGTTTAGGGTGAGATTTCATCACACACCTTGTAAGACTACTCGTCCAATAAATCTTTTTCCAACAAACCTGTTGAAAACTCTCCTGACAGGGCATTGTGTCGGCTTGTTAGAGCTTGAGGTATGATAATAATATGCTGCTTTCTTACCTAGAACAAGGTTGCGTGTGGTTCAGAAGGAAGACAAAAAACAAGACAAAGAATGAGTGAATCAAAGGGTTTAAAAACTGTGAAATTATTGGTTATTAGTTCCCGCTGTGTTTTCATGATAACCCCAAAAATAAAGGGAGTTAGGTAGCACTACGTGTAATATTTTTTTCTCCCCAACAAAATAAAAGGGGGGAAGGGGTTGACGTACCTAAGCCGATAACCTTTTGTATGTTTATAAAAGCCGACGTTGAATTTTTATTGTTTTTCTTTTTTTTTAAAGGTATCTCCAGAACATCTAACCCGTTAACATTAATTACCATTTTAAACACAAGGGGATGAGCGGAGAGTAAAGATAAAAAAAAATGCGTACGTCGTTAGAAAAGTGTTTGAGGTGGGGGCGTAAGGTACAGAGAGAGCCATAAAGCTTCGACTCACGTTTGGTTACTCCGACACGAACACATAAATAGACCCCCATCGGTGGCCACAAAGTCTACGGCGTCAAGATCACCATAACTTAGATTGCCAGTGACGAGGGATTTGAGGATTTAATCTAAGAGAGGTTCGATTTAGGGGATTTTCAGCATAAGATTTATCAATATCATTTAACCATACTCTCTCATTGAAAATCTGGTTGCATTTCTTTGAAGTTTTCATCCCATTCTTAAACACTTGTATATATGTTGTTTTGTTTATGCTCCGCATAGGAAATGTAATATTATACGGGTTGGGAAGATAAAATAAAGAGAAAGTGTATACAAATTTGCATGAAGAGTGAGTGATAAACCATTCAGGGAAAACCTCCTCAGTACACCCGGCTTGTATTAAATCCCAAACCTCTCCTTTACCATATAATCAGATTGTGTTATACTAACATCTTTATTAATATGAATGCCATAAGGGTTAGTCATTTTCACACCTATTTTTTATATGTGCCTAAATCTTTGGAAAGTAACCACTTTCCCTGTTTGATGGAAATGATTAATTTAAATCCTTACCCCATTGTCTACCATTTATCAAAATTAACATGCTAATAGTAATCTAATAATTCTTTGATTCATATGATTTAAATCAGAGTGTATTTAAAAATTGGCAGGCATATTTAAATTATTATATATCAATAGAAGTTGGCCAAATTTTTCCATTATATTTACATTAACAATTATTAACAAATATTAGCAATTGAAGCTTATTAAATTAGGTGTTTATAAGTTTAAACTAATCAAGCTTATAATAGATTATCAAAATATATTAAAGTATTACATATTAACATAATTTTATTCAACCAAATAAAGTATATTGTCGATTTATAATAATCTATGTTATAAGCTCAAATATTAAAATGGTAAAAATGCTAGTTCATTTGCTCCTAACAAATGTTTTCATTATTATTTATGTAATGACTTGCATTCATTAAATATTTTAGATCTGGTTAATCAATTAAATGTGATATCGATGGCCAATAGTTCCATATAAAAGTAAACAAATTAATTTTAGTTGCTAGAAAGAATAATGCAGAAGTATCTACTTACTTATAGAATCAATAGGTTTAAAGTGTGAACTAATTTTTTTATAGTTAATTCATATTGAAAATTATTTGTAGGTTTGATGAACATGCCGCAACATAAAATTATGTTTAAGTATAAGCTGTACACTTTTATACCCTTGCATGTGTATATAATATATTTTGTCCACAATGGTGGCATTCAGGCAAACAAAAAAAAAAGATAAGAAATAAATTAAAACTGAAAGGGTTGAGGGGAGAGCGAATTTTGTAGCCCTTCAGCGCTAACCTTTTAAAATAATGAGTGAAGTCAGCCATACTTCAGAAATAGTGTTTTATTTATTAACAAACCCCTCCCGTAACTCCCGAATACCCTTGAGCATACCTGGGCTACGTGGTTTCACAGTCCATGAATAAGAAATGACCTGAGCGCCTTTTTTTTTTTTTT
>CABFOV010000317.1:190550-221931 GCA_902141375.1 Timema poppense
CTCTACAGCCGATATGGTCCCTGGTCTCGTGGTCCATGAAACAACCCCTGGGGACCCTAAGCCACCCCTTTTGTTACATACTTGTAATATTTTTACATATTACCAAACAAAGAACATATCTGACGCCAACAGAAAATACCCCATATAAGGCATTGAAATTATAATTATGTCCGTAAAAGATAACAAATAAACTAACAAGTCACTAGTTTTTAGAGAAAAAATCCCAGGAATCTATTTTCGTACATTTCCTTAAGAGTAGTAAGAGTATAATAAGAATATATATTGTGATTGACAATTTGAAAATATACTACTGCAGATATAACATTAGATATTCTCTAGTAAAATTCAATAATTTGCTGTGGTTACTTTTGATCAAAGTCGATCAAATAATAATAATAATAATATAATAAACAAATAGCGAATTGAATTTCAATGTTTATAGGGATTGTTTTTTTCTTAACACACCTTTTTACCACAATTTTCCATATTATTATTTCTTATTATTTTTATTATTATAACTACTACCATTGTGTTCATTGCGTCTTACAAGCTGTATAGGCTATCTAAATTTAGTTTAATCAATGAGGAGGCATCCACGAGGTAGAATTTAGAAGAAATGTTTCCATATTTTTGAAGAGAGAGATTATTGGAAATTATTTATAAAAAACCACCCTCATTATATTCAGCTGAAACTTGAGCCTTGATTTACATTACCAGGAAACCATATTCTACACGAGATTGATATTTACTACGCATACCCACTGATCCGGGTGATTAAACCATACTTATACCATAGTACCTGAATAAAATATAATTAAAGTAACCGCGATAAGTGCAACTCAGGAAAAGATTGTCAGCTTAGTATAAATGGAAAATTGTTGGAACAAGTGAATGATGTGTAACTGAGCGGAATGAATTTTCTATAAAAATAGAAGAATAGTTGGTGAAATATACAATCGGGTGAATGCAACTCGTGGAGTAGTTGGATGTATGTGGACTATTGTACAGAATGAAGTAGTATCGAAAGAAGCAAAGATGGCAGCATATAAAAGTATGCTAATGCCAAAATAATTTTTTGGGCGTGAAGCGTGGATTTGTCAGGAGAAACGCAATAGCAAGATTAATGCGGTTGGCATAAGATATCTAAGAAATGTATGCGAAAAATTTCGTATGGATTGAGTCAGTAATGAATGGGTGCTGAAGGAGTGCATGCGGCTTTAAAGAAAATTCAAATGGTCAATGTGAAAGAAGCGTCTTAAGTTATTTTGGGGATATATATTGAGAAGATGAGAGTGGGTCGAGTGAAGGAGATAATCTATGACGGTAAAGTGTGTGGATCAAAAAGAAGGAGTAGGCCATGTAAGATGTGACTAAATGGTGTAGATGAATGTGTGAAAAAAGAGAAACATAAGAGTTTTAAGAAAAAAATAGCATTATATCTGGGTGAATGTATGTAGTTGAAGCGAATGTAGGGGAAGTGTAGACAAAGTTAGTGAGAATGGGATTTAGTTCAGAGTTCTTGTTTTTTAGGTTTTTGCACGGTTATGCACGGTTATGCACGGTTTATTGCATAACCAATAAGGAAACTGCGTAATTATGTATATATGTATGTATGTGTGTGTGCATCTGTGCGTGTGTGTGTGTGCATGTGTGTATGTAAATGTGTATTACGTGCGTACATATTTATGTAATTAGAGCTGTACCCTTCTTAAATCTATAACTTTTATAAGGTGTTCGAATGGCCGTAAAAAGTAAAAAATGAAATAGTATGTAAAATAAAATTTTGAATCAGTGAGGCATAAGATTAATTTTATATTATATATAATAAGGTTTAATAATGCTTCTTTCGTTTGGCGTATTATCTTTATAGATATGATATATATATTTACTTCACTTGAGGTATAGTTAATTTAAAACTTATATTAAAACATACAGTCAGTAAAATAATAAATTTGACAAATTAAACATCTTCATCAAATGAAAGAGTAGATTCTGCCAAGAATTTTAGATAGAATAAAGTCATATTTTATAACTAAATCTGGCATCATTTTACCTTTGGAATTGATCAAAATGTTTCTAACAGCTTTAACACCCTTAGGGGCTAGTCAACGCTTATTATATCCTTATATTTAGAACATCTCGGGGGAAGGAGGGAGTCGACCCCCGAAACAGAAAAAGTTGTTTTTTAATTTCCGTCTGTCTGTATCTCCAACTAGAGCCTAAGCTATTTTACCGATCGGGCTAAGACTTGATATCTAGGGTTTTCATAGGGTTTCCCCGAGGGATTTTTGGAATTGTATTTCTAACCCTAAAATTAAGGGTAGTTTACTGAAGGGAAAAGAGAAAAAGTCGATTTTCTCAAAATCGGCTCTAACGATCTTGATTAAATTTCATTTCAAAACAAATATAAATATGAGATATGCAAGGAACATACTTGTAAAACAGTTGAATGTTTGTTAAATGAAACACTAATTAATATTTCGTATGCAAGGAACATACTTGTAAAACAGTTGAATGTTTGTGCAATGAAACACTAATTAATATTTCGTTAACAGTATAACATCATCTTTCTACTATTTTTTTTGTCTACACTTCTTTTGTAACATTATAGACTCTATATAAAAACAACTTATATATCAAATTCATCTTGACTATAAAGTCTTGCTTGATAACATATCTGTGATTACATAAATTTATACGGCTGCTTACACTAATATTAAACCCCCTTTAACGCAGACATTAAACTCTTATCATAATCAACTTAATACCAATGATCTATGTTATGTTAGATTTTTAAATTATTTTATAAATTCAATTTTAATGTGTCCATATGTAATTAATTTTTAACATGTTTTGCATGTAATTTTCTCATCGTTTATCTCTAAGGTGTGTTTTACAATCTAACTAACTGCCTATATCTATTTACTGCCAATCACCTTTAATTATTCCTTCAAAGTGCAATTGTATTAATCATTATCACAACTTTTTATCAAATTTTAGTATAATTGCCATTCATGCTATTTGTTTATTTATTCTCTATCATGTATGACGAGTCCTTGACTATTTCATATGATAATTGCACTTTTATATATATTAAAACGATTTGATGGATTTTTGTTGCTTAGTAAGACTGTCAATTTTATTCTTGAGAGAGTGGTGTTTTCTGATTAATATATTATTGATTTTGTCTTGAAAATTGAGTGATATGTTTTGCCAAATGATTGGGTGGATTGAGCTACTAAGTTCAAGATGTACTTGATAAGCTTGCATATTGTTGCCAACCAAATACATAAAGTAATCTTAAATAATCATAAAAACAAAACAAACCCAAAATAACACGTCATCCTTAAGCAACTCAATAATAAATTCAAAAGATACAATATCATCAATGTTAAATCAGATAGAGGAAATACCATTGTTTTCATCAATCATATCGATTACGTTTCAAAAACTATGGACTTCATCAATAATAACAATATTTCGGAGTTAAAAAGTGATCCCACTACCAAATACCAAAAAGCCATCAAAACTTCACTTAAAAAACATCTTTAATCTTCTCTTCTGAAGGAAAAGTTTGGAAATCAGAAAAATCTGTGCTGGGACCGTGAATTGAGCCCCGGACTCTCAGAACAGAAGTCCGGCTTCATACCTCTAGACCACCAGGTCCCCATTTTTATTATTATTATTATATTATTATTACTTTATGCTATATTTTTTCTTAGCATCGCATATTACCATCTGTTTAGGTTACACACCTGTGTACTAATTACGCTAACGAGCTAGGGATGAGATAGGTTGAATTTAGAGTACACCCGACCAAAATTACAACCTATATATTCCTGTCATCGAAGTCTAGTCCAACACGAAAGTTACGCCTGAAACCATGTGGCTAGCAAAGCAGGTAGGTGCACATTAAATACCCCAAACTAGGTAAACACTTTTATCAAGACCTACAAAAGCTATGCGTAAAATATGAGGCCATGACTTTGATACATATCTTTGTTTTAGAGCTTAAAACTTCAATGGTCAGAGGGATTTATCATGTTTACATTATTTTGTTTGCTTTGTAGACTTTTGAGGCTATTTCATTGTTAACGGTGTATGTTGGGTTAAAAACATATTCAAAAATATAGCCAAACGATAAAAAGTTTAATTTATGGCTAAGAATAAAATATAAATCAGGATGAGGAACTTTACTTTATAAGAAACCATGTTTATGTATAAACATAATATTTTGACTTCTATTGAAGTTATTTCTTTTGAAATTCCCCCATTTACATGAGGTCAATAATTATTATTACATCATTTTGATAATTCTATGATATTTATAATTTAAATTAAACAGTACAATATATTTGATGATTTTTTTAAATAAACTAATATTTCAAAATTATATTGCAAATATTAACATAAAATACACTTTCCAGCATACAAGAGCTTATTATATTGGATAGATATTTAAGTACGCAACTACACTTTCCAGCATACAAGAGCTTATTATATTGGATAGATATTTAAGTACGCAACCTTTGAAGTACTAAGACAAGTTGTAATTTTTGTTCAAATCTACAGCTTGAGACCGTTTTTAGAAACCTCAACCACTTTTTAACGGAAATGAAACCCTTTCAATGTAGCATTCATTATACTCACCGGTTAGTGAAAGCTATGTATAAACATATGCCTGCAAATGGCTTTAAATAAATAAACCTAAATTGGCACAACCTATATTAAGTATTAATTATGTGACTTTGGGGAATGACTATATAGCTTTCAGCATTATATTATTTCATCACATCTTCAGAGATCTACCACCTACTTGTAGGTAAAAAGTACTCAATCTTCATTAGATCTAAACTAGCAAAAATATCTCAACAGTTAGAAATGTGGTCACTTTTTAACCCTAACCTAAATCACCGGAATAATACTAGTTTAAAAAAGCAAGAAAGGGAAGTGTGAGGTTATACCAGAGTCAAAGTAAAAAATTAATTGATAATTATCATATTTTTCTGATTAGTTAAAAGCCATAAATTGAAAGACGTATTGCTGTAAACTAATTATCTTAATTGATTCTCAGTGTAACAATATTGAAGGGTTTGACGTTACTTTAAAATTTATTACTTATGAACCCTTGAATAACCCTTTTGTGAAGGTTAACAAGCTTCTTTCAAGGGTCGCATACATATTTATCAACATGTGTTTGTAAACACAGTAGGTCTATTTTTTAAATTAATCATTTTAAAGTAGTTTGAAACAATGTTCAAACAAATTGTTATTAAAGAAACCAATCTGTACTTTTCAATTAAATAAAACATAGCCTAAATTGCATTGTAACATTATATATATATATATAATTAAAATAATATTTTATTGCCATTGTTTTGTAAAGAAAAGTAGTAATTAATTTGTTTTTAAGAAACAATGAAAATTTAAGGATGATACAAATTCATATTTGTAGGCCTAATCTATTTTTGTATTACTGTGAAAATATTTTATTTATTCAGTCATTCTGTGGCCATTCATAATTTGTTAGTCTATATTAAGGAAAATGTTATCTAATTCTCAAGATGGCTGCTTTGTTAAGCGATGAATTTCCGCGCAGACGTTCGGATTTAACGCAATATTTAATTACACGATCCATTATCTTAAAATATGGTTCGAGCAAAAATAAAGATAAAAGATTCCAACAGGTCTCTTTGCCCTTAATAATCCTGAGTTCTATTAATGGAAATAAATGTGTGAAAATGTGAGATTAGCTCATTTTCAACTACTTTTTGCGGATTCATGAGACTAGGCTTGATGAAAAAGGGCTTTCTATATTCAAATACAGTAATTATTTGATAAAATCACAAGATAAATGTTTAAGAAATTTGTACTTAAAGAGAGTTCTGCTCTTTACCTTGAGATAATTGTCTCAACAAAGAAAATATAGAAACAGCTGTCGCATCGTCACGGTAAAGCAGACAAATAAAGTTTGATTCAAACAAATATTTCTCAACATAGTAAATGAAGAAAGGAAAAAGGTTCTGAACAATAATATCAAATCTTACTGTCCGGTTCAATCACTGAGAGAATAGTAATTTTCGTGGATTTTTCGCAAGTTCCGTAGCACTGGACCAGAATAATGGCTGCATAAAATTATCATCAATCACCTGATCCTGGATTGGACACAGAGGTTGGCACTTTACCGCAAATATTTTTAATCGTTTTGTCCTAAGTCCGGTCAAATAATCGTTGAGAAACGTCCTGTTAACACCTCACTCACACCCCTCCGTCTCTAGCTACAAAACAATATATTCACCCCAATTAAATTTGGTAGTAAAAAGAGCCATATAAAATCTCCAAATACAAATTATCAAACAAATAGATATCGGCAAGCAATAAAAAAACATTTGGACGGCGAAAATGGCAAAAGTCGAGAAAACTTTCTAGTGGGCCACAGGTTCGCAAGGACTTCCTTAGACCCTCTGACGACGTGTGCGGCTTTTGGCTATGTAAAGTTTGAACTCAAGTTAATGGGTAAAGGAACTTTCATTGTTCATTGTGTTACTTCATATTGAACAGCTTTAGCATAGCTAACATATATATATATATATTTATATATATATATATATATATTTATATATATATATATATATATATTTATATATATATTTTATATATGTATATATGGCATCAGTGTTAGACAATTTTGTTTTTTACACCAGGATTTCTTCCTCTCCTTATTGGTATTCTTCATTATCCTTTTTACACGTAAGTATGAGATGATTAACTAAGTAGATTGTGGATTTATTTTTGTTTTAAAGATGATTGATTAATAATCAAAACTATTACTGATAAACCTTATGGAAAAAAAATATGCTTGATGACACCGAGCCAACTTAAAAAAAAAGCCGACAGCTGCAACGAGTTCCATTGCTCCAATTTGCCTGTGCATATATCGTAAATATACATTTAAAGACATATTAAATAGTACATATCCAACAGAGCCATTTTAATAGTTAGGAAAAAGTCTTAATTACATCGTGCGTAGCAAGTTGTATTTAAACTATCATTCGCAAATGTTGCAAGGTGCTGAAGATATTACGAAACGCTTTATAGCAGCTCACATATACTATATTAATTACTATACACTAATTTTTAAATATCGTCGGTTTAGAGGTAAAACTCACTAAGTAGCATTTTCAATGTTTGGAGATTCGCTAAGTGAATGATGACTTTTACCTGGCAAAGAAGATTTCAAAGATGAATTTGATGATTTCTTATTTTTTTTAAATATAGAGAGATATAAGTTTACACATTTAATGACTTTCTTTTCCAAACGATCTTGAAATTTTAACATATACACACATATAAACTCATTTCAAGCAGAAATGCACTTAATGAGTTTTACCTCTAAACCGACAATATATATCTCACATAAATATTCAACGATGTTAAGTTTGCCTTAATATTATCTTTACTTTACATCTATTAATGTTTCCAACATGTGGTCCAGGTAAGTTTTTTATTCAAGTCATATATTTAACGATAACAGCTCGCTAGGCCTGTCATATGTAGCTTAATATTCCCAATAATCTAACTTAAGACTAGGACAGGCACAACATCCCGTCCCCAAAATTAATTTATCACACATTCCAGTGACAAATTTTAAGCCAAGCCGGGAATTGAACTCGGGACGCTTAGCTCGGTATACAGATATGTTATTGACTGAGCTAAGGTGTCAGATTCCTTAATAGTATGTATATGAACGAAAATTGTGGGTAATTTTTGTCTAGTTAATTTCTGGTAGAGAATCTTAATATAAGTTACTACCTTTAAGGACATAAATAACTATTCTGGATCAAAGTGCGAGAATATACCAGCTCGTTTACACTATGAACAATATAACAGAAAGGTTTCAAAGCTAGTACAAAAATTATAGTAATATTGGTAGTGGAAATAAACAAAGTTCTGTTTGTATCTGCCTACGTGGTTGAAAATAAACAAACAACGTCACAAAATTAAACGTCAAGTATATTCATAGGCGGATGCCTTTGACGCAAGTTAATAACAAATAGTCTGACATTTTGAGATATATATATATATGGTAGTTAGCCATATTAAAATAAATTATATTATTACTTAATACAAATTAAATTTGTATTGATGAAGATTAATGTTGTACGAAATTTTATGTTGAATGGTTTTGTATGTTAGCCGGGGAAAAGTATTTGAAATTAATGTCAATTGATATAGCCTTATTTGTTGTGTGTAATCTATAATTAGAAATACTTGTAATACAAATATCATCGAGAGAAAATAAATAACTATTTAAAGTGCCTTACCATGATATGAATATTTTTCAAACATCGAGTAATTATTAAATATGTTTATACTGGAAAATATCCAAACGTCAAAGAAACACAAAGATAGACCAAAGCTTGATTTGTTTAAAGTTCTGCAGACCGACAGCCTAAGAAAAGCCTCACGCCCACGATTTGTTAGATTACAACAAAGAGGATAAAAGAAAGGGAGGGGAGCCATGGCCAGAAAGGGAAGGTACATAAGGAAAAGACTAAAGAGCTACTGGAAGGAATGTAAGTGAAGTACCACATCCTTGAGAAGAAGGTCCACTCGCATCTACGTCATTCCTAGTTGGTGTTAATTAAGGTTGAGAAATGTTGCCTGGAGAATGTCAGAGTGGGTTGTAAAGGGGGTGGGATTTTGTTGGCCAAACAAAACCCAAACAAAACCTTGGAAGAGCTAAGAATTAAACTTAAGCACCAGGCCGAGTTCGAAGGCCTTGTTCTCCTCCCCCCACCCACCCCTCTCCACCACATCCAAGATGTCTTCTCGAAAACCACTGCAGATGTACTGTACGGAACCAGAAGTACAGGGAGGGACCAAGCAATTTGTAACGGCGCTAGCAGCGGTTACTTCTAGGAGAATGGTTCGTGTGGAATAGAGAAGAAGGTGAAGCTCATGAAATATCTAGGAAATGGACGTTGCAAGGGAGNGGGAGGTTGAGCTCTTGCAAAATATATAAACCCTTAGTTATTTTTCTTGCAAAGAGTAAAGTGAGGGTTTCTGCCAGTTTGCAATTCCTCCCCATTCACAATAGGTTTCTCTTAAGTGTGGGAGTTTGTGTTCTCTCTGGACTCGGCTGTAGACTCGAGACCTGAACTTTTATAGACTGTAGAGTTTCCACAACGGTTTATGAGACGATAGCAATAGGCTAGCCAGATCGTTAACTCGGCCTCCAAAAGTGAAAGTACTTCAAGTTAATATTCAGATTATATTAGACCTCTAAAAATATTTTGTACTTTAAAATTTAGATCTCCAGTTCAAAATTATTATTTTAGCAGCACGTTATATGCATATGAACTAATTACGCTATTGAATTAGAAATAAGGAAGCTTGAATTTAAAGGAAGTATACCCGCATTTTCGTAAAGGAAGGGTGGAAACCGTTTAGGAAAAAACCTCAGTACACACGACCGGGATTCAAAACCCGATCCCCCTGCCATCGGCAGTATAATCTATTTCGATAGTAAAACCCCAAATCAGGCGGCCACCGAAGCTTGTCGATGTCACATTAGAAGAGGGTTATTCATGGAAACTATTTGCCAAACTTACGTAATGCAATCTAATTTATTAATACATTAATGAGATAGCGATTTACTTTAAAGTACCTCAGTTACAAAACTGCTAACTCTAATGGATTTTTTATATATACATCTCATTTTTTATTAAATTATTTATAAGTAAAAAATTAATATCATGATTTTAATAGCCATAACTAAACTAGTGGGCCGTCTTGAAAATATGTGATTTTAGTTTCCACGTTCAACTAGCGCAAATAAATAAAAAGTTTCATCTTCATAAAATCGAGGTGAAGTCGGTTAATTTATATTAATAAATAGAATTACCAATAATGTTATATAAATTACATCTAGTTTTAAAAATTATTTCATTTTATATTCTAAGATTATAAATGCATCACCAGTTTGGATAAAATCTGATTTATTATTTATTTAATCCAAGGTTCAGAAAACATTTTATATCGGCGGGCCGCAAGGGTTTAAAGAAAATAAAGCCTAAAATTTTTATTAAATAAATTAGTTATTAGTTTGATTAAGAACACAATAATTATTGTTTGTTTGCTAAATATTTTGCGGGCTGAATAAAATTAGTCGGTGGGCCGGACCTGGAACGCGGTGCCGTAGGTTGCCGACCACCAACTTAACTTTACACGGTTATAATTGGCAGCAAAAAAAAAAGTATCATATGGTAAAAAGATGTTTTGTGAGAGGAGGTTTATAGATTAGATTTACAACTTAACTTTACACGGTTATAATTGGCAGCAAAAAAAAAAAGTATCATATGGTAAAAAGATGTTTTGTGAGAGGAGGTTTATAGATTAGATTTGTTAATTTCCTAAATCGATTTTATAATATTTTATCCTTAATTCTCTCCCCAGGTTAAAGGAGGTGTGCTTCCTTTAAACTATCCTTCTTATCCCTCAACTCCAGATTGTTAGTTACTAAGCTTTGTATTAAATATACAAATAGGAAAAACTAGTATATGTTTGTTACTGTGGATAAACTGTGACTATTTTGAAAATGCTTCATTATCTACACCGATGGGCACACAAACAAAGGCGTCAAGTCTAGTCTGATGGTCTTGGGGAGGTAATGTTTCAATTACTTTGCGGTTAATATAAGATTATGTTTCATGAAATATTATATACTCCTCTAAGAAAATACGAGGACATTTACCTTAAGGTCCTTCGACACTTAATTTGTATTGCATCATCTTAACAAGTGTATAATTTTAAGCTATAAATATTAATATAATATTTTCAAACCAATACAGTTCACTAATTACAAGGGGTCGAACTTGCTAATCTATGCGTTTTCCATATCATTATTAAGGTAAAAAAAAAGGTATGGGGTTGAGATTTATTATAACTAGACATTCATATGATATGTACACAGTTAAATATGTATAGTATTAATATTATACATATTTATACTATTATCGTTACTATTATCAAACATATTATTATTGTACGCACATCATATTAATGTCTAGATATACTAAATTTCAGTCCGATACATTTGATACTTAACCTCAACTATTATACGGGAAAAGCATAAAATAGCAATTCTTACCTCTTTTAACACGTTAATAGTAATTATTTTAAAACATTGAATCACTAATTATAGCTTAAAACTACACACATTAAAATTGTGTAATTTTTTTTTATTGTCGAATGATCTTAGTTTCTATTCTCATCCTTACCTCACCATTTGTGTAAATATGCGGGTAGGCCAGACCGGTAGTAAGAATTGGAGCAAGTAAAGATTATTTTTTCTAAGGTAAAGGTGTGGTTTTGTTAGAATTGGGAAATCCATAAATAAAACTTCATCCAGGTGGACCAGCATGAAAACATGAAACCAACGAAAGAACCTTCCCCCCATTCCCCCCTCCTCGAAAAAAAAAAGAATGAAAGTTTTATTGACATCGGAAAAACAGTTGAAAAGAACAAACAAAACAATATCAGTGTTTCTCCAGCCGCCAGGAAGAAAACAAACGAGAATTTTGCTTCTGTTTTCTCATTTCTTGCCTTCTTAAAAGGAAACTTGTTTCCGATAAGCAAAAAACAAATAGTAAACTCGGAATCGGGAGCAGAGAAGTAAATAAAGACAAATTACACTTGTGATACTTTTGACATTTACATTTCTGGAACATACTTATAATATTTATACTTATCAATAAAATAATATAAATGCTTGACCGAATGTTTTTTATTTATTTTTTAATGTTTATTGTTCAATAACTTCAAATATATATCATTACAATGATGGTAAAACTTTTGTTGCTAAAGTTGGGTGCTCTATTCTAGTTTAAACTAATTTGTGTTCATAAATGTAGGTTAAATTTCTTTGGTTTTAGTGTTTCTACGTTTATTATTAGTAGAAGCATGATTGCTATTCTTATTAATATTATTATTTATTATCTTAGAGTCGACCTCTGTGGGCTTGCTCGCCTCAGAACCCTATGTTCGTGGGTTCAAACTCAGCCTGGTTTGACGGATTTTTCATGAGTGATAAAAAAAAGTAGCACAACTTCCTTCGGAGGGGAAGTAAAGCCGTCGGTCCCATGTCAATTGTGACATGTAAAAGAGCTCTGTAAGTTATGTTTCTCGGCAAATTTAGGAGGACATTTCACTCTCGCTCATAGAAATTCTCGTGTGCTGGTATCAGTCAGTCCAGAAAGTGCACATTAAATACCTCAAATAAATTAAAATATATATTATCTTCAAATCAATATGATATCTCAATGCCTCACCAAATATGTTTATATCTGATCCAGGAGGTAATAAATAATTATTGAACCCTTAACTGGTGAACAGGCTTTTCAAATTATTAATAATTATTTTACTTTTATTTTTTATTCTCTTTCCAGGCAAGTGATGATATGTATTTCCTTTAACGAAATCCTCCTCGTTTTATATCCAAGGATTAAAATGCGTTTCGGCTAGTCTGAATAGGCAGTTAGATGCATTGAACCAATTTTGTGTTAATGAATTATTTTCGAACACATCTGAAGACAATTAATTAAATATTCGTTAGCGATATTATGATAAAGCTTTAACATAAATCGTACTATTAGTCATCAGATATCGCATTTTTGTGAGTGCCTATTCCCTTTTGGCTCGTTTGTTTTTTCATTGCCTGTAAATATTAAATTTGGACCTAGTTAGGATTCCAAATCATCCCTCCACTTCTCATAGCTGATGGTGTTCATAAACAGCTCAACGTTAGTACCAAATCGAGTGGTGATATAGATAAGGCAAGGTGTTTTTGTACTTTTTATATTAAAATATTGTTTGAACAAAATAAATCAAATAGTGCTTCGATACTAACTTAAAGTTTAATTTTCTTCGCGTTGTGAACTCAACAGTTCTTGAATATCTTTCAAGGATGTCCTGGAATTTAATGATAACATTATATCTTCCTTTAAAAAGTTCGTCATCTAATACTGCTATGCTCATGACAGATATTCAAGAATTGTTAATATCACCATGTGAATAAAATTATTCTTTATTTATGTACAGAATAAATATTGTATTTAATTGTTCAAAAATAGTTTGGTTATAAAATTGCAAAGACACTGGACTTTTATCGCGTACCTCACATCCCCAACTTTATTAGTTATTTTAACTTATAAAAGGGCATATAGTTCAGTAAAAAAATGCTTAGCACCGTGTCTTACTACCCGTTCGGGTTATACGCTTAAGTACTAATTAAGCTAATGGGTTAGTAATTGGGAAGGTTGAATATGGAGGAAGTGAACCCGCATTTCTGTGGAGGGAGAATGGAAAATTGTTTAGAAAAAAAACTCAGTTCACCCGAGCGAGATTCGAATTTCGATTTTCCCGTCCTCAGCATATTAGCTCAACAAGAAACTAGCGCGTTAGCTAACTACGCCACCGAGGCGGGTCATTTCAGAAAATAACTTGAAAATAGGTGGTAAAACGCGGTGGTAAAATAAAAACGTTTTGTAGCCCACGCACTAAGTACAAATTGGAAATGGGTGTAAATCTTCTCTGTAAGACCAATTAAAAAATACTACTACATTACAGCGTAATAATATTATTTTCAGTGAATTATCGTCCCTATTGGTTCATTGCAGAATGAAGTCTGCATGTCAGCCATCATAAGAAATCATATGGGATGTAGACGACGACCTCTTCCAATTCGTTCTGCCTCAAGAAGCCATTTCGAATGGGATGTATGATGGTGCCTCCCCTTCACATACACACACATTTATATACAACACACACGAGCACAAACACACATGCACAGCTGTAGAGTACTGTAAAAGAGAGGCCATAAACTCGATCACAGCCTTTACTCTGAGAATTTCAGGGGCCAATAAGAATGAATGTGAACTTGGGGCTTATGACGTCGCATAACACAACCAGGGGTGTCCAGAAATTACCAAATTATTCGGGGGAATGAATAAAAATATCAAAGGAACTACAGAAATAGCTATTTATTATGTAAACTACAGTACAACTTATTTCAACTAACATTTAGTGGCCTATAGAGGGATAGCCCTATTTCTCAAATATTAATTATATATGTTAAAATATACATATAGACAGTTATTATGGAGATCGGGATTAATTTACGCTTATATTCGTAATTTTAAAATGTATTTAAATAAATTAAAACATATATAAGTAGGTGACTTCCTAAATGTTGACGAAGATTTAAATAATAAATCAATATAAAGAGCAATTTTAATGTTATAAGACAGTATCGACAATATTGTAGACATTATCTCATTTTTGTTTCGTATTTCAATTTGACAGGGAAACAAATTAAATCATGTAAAACGTTCATAAGATTATAATAATAAACTAATGATAATATCATATAATAATTATGGGCGCTAGTTTGAGATTTTCAACTAAAATTAAATTATTGATCCTTATTTTAACATGATATATATATATATGTACACATACCTTTCTCAAATACTCATTATACGAGTATTATTATTATTAGCACCACGTCTTACTACCCGTTCGGGTTATACGCACTTACGCTAATGTGTAATGGTAGAGTGATTGTGAGATTAAATGGAGGACCTACAGTTTAACATGGAATCCGAACCACGGTGGAGGCCTGGCATTCCTCACATTCACAAGATGTCTTGTCAGAGGTGAAGGAAGGGTTTGGTAATCAGATAAATCTTTGCCGGGAACGGGGATTGAACCCCGGCCGCCAACATAGATGACTGACACCTTACCCCTAGACCACCAGGTCACCTACTATACGAGTATTAATAATTGGTAGGTAGTACGTTCAAAATAAGGACTTTTTAAGGGGTTTTTTTTTTCATTGCTTCTCACTACCCATTCGGCTACATGCATATAAACTAACTATACATATTTTATGGATGAGAAAGGTTGAATTTTTAGAAGAACTGTTTCCCCGTTTGCGTGTAGAGTGGAAAACTATTTAGTAAAAGCCAGCATCCAAACCCCCTCCCGGGATTAGAGCACCAACCACTCCGTCATCGGCAATCTAGTATATTCCTAGAGTTACGTCTGAGGCCAATGGTTTTCAAACCGTTTTGGTTCACGGCACACTATCAGTTGCCGTGAGTCCTTGCGGGCACACTGAACATGCAAGTTGGCGGCACTACAGCTGACATGCGCAGATACACTTATCTCAGTTTAACTGGAAATACGTGTGCGTTTGTCCTCCACGAGTTGAAAATATTTGTAAGAAACGACAAGTTTTGAGTTTTTCATAAATTACTCAACTCTTTGATCGTAAGCCATTACATTTTCTGGAAAATAAAATATATCGTGAGCTTTTCGAACGTTTTTCTATATATTTTAAATTAATATTGAATGAAATTACTCAAACTACTAAGTTACAATCAACAACATAACCGCGACCCTTAGTGTTTACCACATTTTGGTGGAGTATTGTAAGTATGGCCTTTGTTCGTCTAGCTCTTAATTTTAATGTTGGCCTCCGTCTTTTGTTACGCGACAGCGTGGATGGAGTCCTTTGTTTACACAGTTTTATAGGCCAGGCGAATATTTCGAATTCTAATAGAGTGACTCACTTGGCTATTATTATCTCATATTGAGATTAATTTTTAACCATTTTAGTACAATTTAAATTAGTGTTCAAATCTACTGTTATTATTATTATTACTAGCACCGCGTCTTACTACCCGTTCGGGTTATACGCACTTACGCTAATGTGTAATGGTAGGGTGATTGTGAGATGAAATGAAGGACCTACAGTTTAACGTGGAATCCGAACCACGGTGGAGGCCTGGCATTCCCCACATTCACAAGATGTCTTGTAAGAGGTGAAGGAAGGGTTTGGTAATCAGATAAATCTGTGCCGGGACCGAGGATCGAACCCCGGCCGCCAGCACAGAAGTTTGACACCTTACCCCTAGACCGTCAGGTCACCCACATCTACTGTTTAGAGCAGTTGTATTACAACTATTTATCTCTCCCTCTATGTAGATTTTACTTTGGTTTTTAACAATTTTATTATAAGGGTGCTAAATGACCTATTTGTGTCAACGCGCCTATAAACACCAACACTGATAATTATCACAACATTAAGTGGAGAACTTCATGGCAGCCATAGTGAAGTTCGCGTCACCCCTTTTGAGAAAAAAATGCCTTAGAGTTGGACCATGCAGCTTTCAAAGCGGCTCTTGAAGCAAAAATAATGAATACGAGAAAAAATTTACTAGAAAAATAAATTAACTGATTCGGTTATATGCCTTTCTCCGAGTGTGCACTGGTGCAAATCTATAATGTTAGATTATATGTGAGCTTATTTAATTTTAAAAATATAATATAAATACTATAATTAACGATCAAATATTAATTAATATTCTATTATTATTCTTGAAAAAAATTATAATGAAGATTTATTTAGATTTCTGCGTTTATTTTAACAAAAATGTTAAAAATATTTTCAGTTTTCAGATAGATTTAAAAAAGTTGTTTATAAATATTAAAATTATTGGCCTCAATTAAATTAAAATTGATGCAAACTACTAGGAATATTTCATAAGAGAAACAACAAAATGTAAATATAATTAACAATGTTTCTAGTTTCATTTATATTTTTTGCTATCAGATATCGGTAACCAAGCTGCAATATAATATTTCAATAGCATGTTAATTTGCTTGCTCGAATAACCACTTAATTATATTAGTACTATAATTAATCATTTTTTAATATAATAGGTAATATTTCACTTTTAAATATATGTGACATTTTTTATCGTCCGAAATATTATTTAAATTAGCATTATGGCAAGTGATATATGACATTAACTATGAAAAATAAAATCTGCATCATTTGGATAACAAAATAAATAAATTGATGGAAATCACTTTTGCTAGAATTATTCTACAAGTCAGTTGACTTTTATGTTTCAGTTCAAGTTAAGATTTTGGGATCAATAAAGATATAGAAACATATTCGATAGATTGGGAAGCATCTGAATGTGTATAGAAACCAAGAATTAAGATTTTTCCACGTCAAAAAATTAAAATTATTTAATTTGTATTACTCTAGGGGCTTTATCATTGTCTCGATACATCAAGGTAGCTAGCACCTGGAAACGAGTTCATGGTATGATTGAAATCAAGGCCCTACTAGATCAATCCCAACAAAATAAAAGTCACAACCAAGGCGAAAAACTCAACAACAACAAAATTGAATCGGTACGATTTAATTTGTAAATTGACACTGTTCATACATTTAAAACCACAGATAATAATATATTTATTAACAATTATTGTTAATAAAATGGTTAAAAAACCCCAAATATGTTGTTTGTAAAAAAAAATATTTGTATTCCTAAAAGTGTTTTGAGTTAAGCAATTCGAATGTGTAAAATACTATATTGAGCTTGTAAAATTATTAAAATATCAATAATTATGATATAAAGAATAATCTCGATATTGTATCCTTGAATTCAGATAAAAATAAAATATGTGTACTTCAACATCTTAAACGACCTTAAAGGTCAATTTATGTTTGCCTGTTATCCGTTTCACTTAAGAGTAGTTGCACCATTGCATGCTAAAAAAAATTCATAAAGTTAGTCAAGGCGCCGATGAGGTGTATAAATGTTTATTTGGCAATTATTTTCAAACTGATAGTACCCAAGTATGCCATTTTGATCCTTTATAGCCATCATTTGAAGTTTTGAATAATATTATATTATAAAAAATTAACCAAGCAAGAAACTTTTGGAATAGTTGAATAAGATTCCAGCTAAGCAAAACTTTTTATTCTTGTATAAAAACGGAAAGTCAATAAAAAAATCTATTTTATCTTATTATTTTAAAAATATTGAACAATATACACTATTCAAGATTTCCTAACGAACATTGAATTGAAATCAAACAAAATGTGTTTGCGATATTGTATTCATTATATAAATGTCGGAAATTATTCAATTTTATATTGGACGCCATTATTCTTCTGCCCGTCATTGAGAAATAAATTTGCTAGGACACAAAGAAACGCTTTAAGAACCACGAATCAATTTTCAGAACAACAAACTTTCTCGATTTATTCAAGACTTTAACGGACACGAGGGGGTGAAGTATTATTTTAATTTTAATATATTTCTACCATGATTCTTTTAAATTTATTATTGAATATAATTTTACAAAAAACTTAAATATTTCTCATAATGAGATGTGTAAGATTGATGCGCTTATTCCCAGTTTCTGTTGATAACGACGTTGACCTCCACGACACGGAAACGAACATGAAACCCAATTCCCGTAGTCGTATAATTTGCACCCTTTTTTTCAACCTTTTTGTATACTTTCCAATATTTTTTTTATGATTTTCTATTTTCAAATATTTATAAAATTTTCCCATTTCAATAACCTTTCGTGGTCCTAAAAAAAAAAAAGTCTACTGGCCCGCAGTTTGGGGACCACCTCTCTTCGTATTGTTCTATGAATCAACCACCGGGTACCATACGATTCCACACAGCTGAATTAAATGTTGAGTGGCAGTAGCCAAAAACCTTGAAACACAATGGTCTACATTCATGCCCACATCTGTCTGACTGCTTCCTGTAGTTCACACAATGTACTGTTCAGAGAAACCGCTCTAGAGATCCGGCCGGAGTCGTGAAAGGAAGAGAGGGAGGAAATAATAATTACGATCCTTCCCTCTGGAAGAAGTAAGGACCCTGTCACTCTTAGTTGTTGTTTTTCATCTCAAATTTGACGAGAAGGATCTAGAACTGAACTATAAGTATAGCCCGTCCCCGTGGATTAGTGGTTAGAGAGGCAGCCACAAGTCCAATAGGGATCTTGGTTTGAATATCGGGAGGTGTTTACGAAGAGACTCAAAATCTCTACTTGGGTGCGCCCTTATTTGTAATTGGAAAATATATAGGCACAAGGAATTGTTGGTTGACCTNTGGTTCAAACCCGCCCGAGATTTAAGGAATGTTATTGAAGGATCAAAATTCGTAGAACAACTTATTTAGAAGGGGAAACAAAGCGGTCTGTCTAATTTCAATTGTGCCATGTAAAAGAAATCTAGAAGGTAAAATGTGAAAATATCTTTCCGCTAACATTGGCGGAACCTTTCGTGCTCCCTCGTATAAATTAAATGCGGAGAGCAACAGGCAACCACGACACTTCCTGAACTTCCCTAGTAGATGGGATTTCTACAAGATGGTGCAGTCATCACTAAGGCTAGCCGCACATTGGATCCGACTATTTGATTACAGACAAAACGTATTTAGACAAAACGTTGAGTCTCGTCGGTTGCCGTCGAGGGGGGAGGGGGGGTATGTTTTTCTGTCTTTAGATGCCTTGATATCTTGTCCTATTCCCACCACTTCCAAATGAAAGCCGGGTTTCCGCTATTTACTATATATTAGCTTCATACTTCCGTTGGAAGGTGTTTTGTCGAAATACGAAACTTGAGGGACCTTCGTCCGACAAGGGAAAAAAGTTTAACGACGTCGAAGGGAGTCTAAAAGCAGTTTCGAAGCCAGTGTGCAGGACTCTGTTTAACCCCATGACGGACAGAGCGCACCAGACATCTTCCGATACTGTCAGAAAAAATGACTGACTAGTCATAAGGCAAAAGTCGGATCCAGTGAAAACAGTGAAATTAGGATCGGTTTAATAGATTTGTATTTTTTATATAAAAAAGAGTAAGGCATTTCACCCGTCTAAAGTTCATCTGTTTTTATAACATAGAAAAACAAAGAAACGAGACAAAATTCTATTACTAGTTCAAACTGTATTTCCTACCAAGAGCAGGTTTTATCCGTGGTGTGAGACTGGTTCTTAAAATGATAAAGGATGCCTGTACAATCGTTATAAAGTGTTCTTTACTCTCCCACAGAGTGTTATATCTTGTAACAAATTATTCACATTAATCAAAGAGTTCTAAATACTTCTAGAACTACTGTCAAGTATTTATATCCTATTCCAGGGGATGCTTTCTGTAATTATCACTTCTGAGAACTCGCATCGGTACAAAGGTGAACCAAGACGTCAATCTCGTGTAATCTTGTTTTCCGTGTATGAGGGGGTAGTCGCTTGAATTCTGGTTGAACGTACTGATTTGTATCCAAAATGATTTTCAAACTCTCCCTTTACGAAAATCCGGGTACATTTTCTCTAAATTCAACCCTCCTCAAACTTATCTCATTTGTGTAAATAGGCAGATATTTTGTACTTAGATATAAACTTAATAGGACTATGGTAAACTTATGAGATTAGTGTTATTATTATTATTATTATTATTATTAGCACCGCGTCTTGCTACCCGTTCGGGTTGTACGCACTTATACGAATGTGTAATGGTAGGGTGATTGTGAGATGAAATGGAGCACCTACAGTTTAACGTGGAATCCGAACCACAATGGAGGCCTGGAATTCCCCACATTCACAAGTTGTGATTAATACATGTATTTTCAGAGGTGAAGGAAGGGTTAGGTAATCAGATAAATCTGTGCCAGGACAGAGGATTTAACCCCGCACCCCCAACACAGAAGTCCGACACCTTACCCCTAGACCACCAAGTCACCAAGATTAGTGTTAATTTGGAAAGATGTAAGATAAACATAATTACTTTCTATTCGTATTGAGTAGTCTTTTTTATGTTTTCCAAAAACATTAAGATAATGTGACGTACGATATCATATCGATGTTAAATAAAATAAAAAAGCTTGATATGGAAATGTATGCAGTTTTCTACATGATCGTGTTTTTGTTGACAATTCTAAATATTTGGATAAAATTGTGGCTGACATAGATAATAGATCTATGTTAAATGTATATTTCATCAGCCGTTAGTTAAACTTCTCATGTTAATAATCTTAATAATACATGTTCATCTAATTATTAAACGAAGTTTTAGTGGTTCAAATCGAAATGGTGTGATTTTTGGTTCCACGTGCTAAGTACAGGTCTCAAAATCAAAAATATCTAGAAAAAATTTCGTTCGATTTCTATAAAAACGTTAACAATTAACATATTAGTTGGAAGTTGCAAAGCTCTGAGTGTGTTTATATAAAAAATAATTTTGTAATTCATAATTTTATTTTTATTTAGATTAACTAATGATGAATCGTTTCCCTGTAAGTAAAAAAAAAATATATATATATACATATATTTACGGTGGAATTTCGGTGGGCCTGTTCAAAAATCCGATAGCAACCAAAATACTAAAATTAAATAGATATAAATATACACGTGGAACGTGCGTAGCCACACTTTTAGAATTCGCCTTTGGAATATGAAAATACTTTACTTTACATTTCAGCGAAGTGATAAAAGGTGATAAAATAAGAATGTAATAGTTGTAAGGCCGTCAGGCTAAGATTTAAAAAAAATGCAAAATAAATTGAGTATCCGTTTCCATTGAATTTTTTAGGTTTTAATAAGGGTTGGATCCCTGGAATGAGTTTGTTAAGCATATTTCTTATAGAGGTCAGATTTTTCACGTGATTAAAGGTGCAAACAAATTAATTATCCAAAGTTAATTTAAAATCTATAAAAATTATTTTGATAACATTTCAACTATTTGTTTTGAGTCGGGGAAAATGGGAATGGGGTTAAATCATAAACCAGTATACTGTAAATTGTTTACTTTCTACATTTTATATCAATTCACAAAGATAATAAAATATTCCCTTAAAGTTCACTGTCATCGTCCTGTGTCGGATACTATTAGCTGATCGCTGCTTGAACTTACAGCAACATAGTTTTCAAATAAATGGTACTGTGCGCCACATGGACTTTCTGGTTCCTTTTTCTAAAACTGTAGAAGATCTCTACTCAAAACTTATATCAGTGTAATTAGTATATAAACGTATAACCCGAATGGATGGTAAGACGCGATACCAAAAAATACAACATGATTGAAAACTTTAATTTAGTGGTGTGATTCAATTGAACATAATACATAATTGTATATTATATCTATATACTACTATATAAGTGTACACATATATATACACTAGATGGGTTTATAATAGTATATGAAAAATCTCTTTATGTAAAACACTTTTCAAATTATGACATGCTCAAACGATAAAATGAAATGTCCTAGTGTATACGATGATATCTTCGATTCCCCGAGTTCAATCATGCCTAAAATGTGCCAATTCATTTCCACCCCTCTTCTAAGTAACCTCCCCAAACAAACCACCAAAAACCCTCCGCCTCATTCAAGCATGTTTTTGAATGGTTGCCAACTCAATATGGCCCTTATTCAACCACGACCGCTCTGTCTTCTTGGGGGACAAAAGATTCGCCAATAACTCTCAACAAAGATGAGTAGGGAATGGCACTTAAAGAATGTGCTTTCAGGAGCTATTTCTAAGCTAATTTTAAAACTAATAATGTTTATATGCGAAGGGAAAGGCACAAGTATGATAAATAGGCCGTTTTTCCTTCTCCAGGGGTTCGCGGATTATTATGGTTAAACATTCTATAAATTATTGTATTCAAATTAAAATGTTTACACTCCTAAATCTAGTGTGCGTATTATCCATCGGGGTAGCAAAATTATCAATAATATTTTAATATTCATACAAGTTTGTTGAACGCCATCATACTACTCGTCTGGGCTATCTGCAATTTTAACTACACACATGGTCTGACACATTAGCTCAGTCAGTAACATGTCAGCCTATTAAGCTAAGGTCAGGTTCGATTCCCGGCATGGCTAAAAAATGGATCATTGGTGAAATGTGGGTTTCTCTTTTTACTGTTATAAATAAACGGCCGGGTGTTGGGTGTTAAGTCTTGAGCTGAATGAGTCGGTTTATACAATGCACTTTAAATACATCATATAAAAAAAATTAAAATTGAGGAGTAGGGGGAAATCATTTAGTAAAAACCAGCCTTAATACACCCAACCGAGATTCGAGTCCCGACCTCTCCTTAAAAGTACAATCAGACTATATGAGCTTGATACTCAGTTCACGTGCTCAACAACAGGGGTTATATTATATTGTATTCGTACCATTTGACAACTGTGATTATTATTCTATGTGTTATTTTACTAACATCACAAGAAAGTCTATATGTAGTATTTACGTTGAAAAATATACAAATGCAATGCAAATATAATGCGACAACTCATTTTGTTTTAACTTGAATGTTAAATAGAAATAATCAAACGCTCCTAGTATAGTTAACTGTACATGACTAGCAAATCTTGGAAGAAGAACATGATATTTAAGTTACGGTCGTAGCAGTATCAAGTATATTATAATCGTAAATTTGAAAAGTTGAACATGGACATAGAAATTGATTTAAAATGCTGGTATTATTATGTTGTAAATATTCGCAAATAGAACAAGACCAAGTCTATCCTTTTTGAAGGATACATGGGAAAAGAGAGAAGTCCTATTTTAACACAAATTAAGTTAGTGCTGCCATTTGTTAAAAATCATTATACTTTTATACTATGATTAAAGGAGGTCTCGGAAATATTTAAATTAGTTAAAACAAAATTGTTAGTGGGGTTCTTATGAAATCTGATATTTTAAGGTTGTTATTATGGGAAATATTTGTAATGTGATTTTCCTACTTTTTTCATTGTACCTTCTTTTACTTATTTTTTATCTTAAGATTCTTGATATTTTATGAATGTAGTCCTTACCAAGAAATTAATTTGTAACCTTAAATGAACTACTAAGAAGATAATAAACATTATTTATTCATACTTGTGTTTAACTTTATATTTTAAAACTCACATCGTGGGTTGCATGATCCGGAGCGCCGCTCTTGTTATAGAAGGGATGTCCAGGTTGAAGTTGGGGTCTAATGAACTAAGATGTATTTTATTCATAAATGGTTCCTCACTTCCTTACATTAAAATGTGGAAACATTTCATCTAAACTATATCTTCCTAATCTCTTCCTCAGTGTAAATATGCGGATAGCCCATTCAGATAATAATTAGACGTAATACAAAGATAATTACTATTTTTGGTTTTAAAGAATTTTATAGCCATCGCATTTTACTACTCGTACGGATTATACGCATACCAATGTGTTATGGATGAGAAAGGCTAAGTTTAGAATAAATGTAGCCACATTTGTTCTGAGGTAGATTGGATAACCATTTAGGAAAAAAAATTGTACATACAACCAGGATTCGAACCCCAATCTCCCTGTCTTTAGCAGTCTAGTATATTGTGAGAATGACACGTTAGGCGCTTAGAGCATTCGTCCATCGACGAGTGTTCTTATAGATTTGATCA
This sequence comes from Timema poppense, assembly GCA_902141375.1. Taxonomy (NCBI): domain Eukaryota; kingdom Metazoa; phylum Arthropoda; class Insecta; order Phasmatodea; family Timematidae; genus Timema; species Timema poppense. The sequence goes on from CABFOV010000317.1 coordinate 214,867, forward strand.
TGTCTAAGCGTTTCATTATTTTCCTATAAATATAACCTTCCTCCTCCCTAAAACCACTAACGCAATTAGTACGTAAGCGTATAATCCGAAAGGGTATTAAGACGAGGTGCTTAAAGACAGTACAATACGTACTAAACTATACTTTAAAATAATTATGTAAAGCGTAGGCCTATAACTCGAACGGGTAGTAATACGCGGTGCTTGGAAAAATAATTATGTAGTTTGTAATATAAAATGCAAAATATATCATAATGGCAAAAATCAAGTAGTCAATTTATTCACATTTTGGTTTAATTAGGGTACGCCTAAAAATAGTTTTTAGCAATGTTAATGTACGACTTGTTTAGAATCCTTTTGAAAACTTAATATAAATTAGCTCCACTTAGGTTAACAATACGTAATCATTTTAGGGTTCATATTAGCGAGTTCTTTGTCGCAACGAGGTTTCACATTCAACTGATATAATTTGCAACATACCACAGTATGGGTGTGGTCATAGCCATTTTTTTCTTTCCTCAGATAACCTCATTTTTTATGTACAGACACGTCAAAAATGCGCGATCAACACAGTTGAAAAATAGCATTCATTTGCGCCCATTAGGACACAAATCATAAAGAACCATACATTTTCATATATCCCAACACAAAGGTATGCTGCAGATAGTTTGTTTTGTGTTCCCTTTTTTTTTAAAAAAAAAGCTTTGTTGAAAAACAAAATATGTTCCCTCCTAGATAAAATGGCCTTTATAAATCACAATGCGTACGCAGGCCGACGCAATGTTACGCACACAGTACGCATGGCGGGAGGGGAAACGGAAGCCCTCACCTGCCATCGATCGGGCGCGTTGCGTCGGGACGAGGATAAAGCGCGGAGGGAGAGGAGGGGCAAGTTCACTAATTACCGACACGCCCTTGCACCCCTCTTTCCTTCTCTCTCCCTCGCTCTCTTCTGAAATCCTTGTTACCACTCTCTCCCGCTCACGCTTCATAGCGATCTTTGTCGCGTTGTCATCATCGACCGTGGCAAAAACAAATGCTACGTCATCGCTATGCCTGTGAGAGAGTTGAACCTAAGTGCTTCCTAGACCCACAGCTACAAAATACGATTTTCATAGTGTTCGTCGTATGAGAGGGGTATCCGTCCTTCAACCAGGAGGCCAATTAATTGCTTATGAAGAAGGCTGGCGGACTTTTTTGGAAGTGCCTGGCCAATATGTCGAGATTTTCGGACTAGATTCTTTTAAGTCCTTATGAAAATTTTGAGCAGCAAAATTAAGCGTTGGAGTATTTCGTCATAACATTATATTATTTTATAAATAATATCAGATAAATGAGGAGATTTATTTTATGTTCACGTGTGAGTTTAATTAGCCGTCTGAGATATTAAAAAAAAAAGAAAATTGCTGACAAAATGTATAGCATTTTACGATTATATTAGTATTAATTTTAAGTACCGGTTCAATTATTATGGGAAGAACCTTTAAGAAAACACATACTTGTTTTTGCAGTAGTCATTGGTGATTAGTGATATTAGTGATATTCTACAGGTGTAGGTATTTATCAAAATAGACAGCTGCAGACAACATTACTTAACGTGTGGATACGAACTCGCGAAAGTAGATCTAGTAACTATTCTTGCTTTCAAACAAGGCTTTTCCTATAAAAACTAGTTTGTATTTGAAGGCATTCTTAGAAAAACAATATTTATAATGCTTCTGAGCTGTTATAAAAAAAAGTATTTCCTCAAAGAGTAATTTGGTAGAAATGATAATCATATAATAATAATTGATTATTCTTACACTTTCATAATACAGCAGGTCTGGTCAGTAATAATAAAAATTAGAGACAGCAGTGAATGAATATAATTTAAGTAAAACAAGGATTCAAATCTAAATAAACTTTCAAGCTAATTTTTTTTTTTACGCTACGCCCAAAAACGTTAGTTTAAATTGCGGAGGAAAAAAAGGATGTGTGAGATTATTCTGAATTAGGATAGTGTAAGAATATAGTGAGTTATTCAGATCTCCTGGTAAAAAAAAATCATACAAAATTTAGGGGGTGACAATTTAAGTATTCCCGGGTAGGGTCGGTAGGCAATACACACAGCACTCCACACAAACCAATAGAAGTGAATCTACGTCCTCAGTCTAGATGCCTTTAAGCTTTCAATATCAGTCCTTGTCAGGGTCAGCAATAATATATTTGAAACAATCAACAATTATCTAGGGGCACCCGCTGCCAATAAGATTCAATGCCTTTTACTAGTCATAGCTTACACCACACTCCACCTGGTATGTGCTGAAGATTGATGAGTTGCCTAACCCCCAGGCGTATACAGCGCCAACCTTGGCGTTTCTTAGTACCGCCATTTGTCGTCGCTGACACTAAATTCATTGTTGGAAAAACTTATCTTATCACTCCATAAAACCATTTACACATTTTTAGATGGAGATCTGAATGGCCCTATATATTTCGAAGTGTGCGAAAACTGAAATAAGTGTTGCTAAAGAATAAGTTCCTACAGCGAGGACAAAAATTATGCGTTTGCATTAAGGTCGGTAAAAATAATAGTAACTGAATCAAAAAGTATTAGGAGGTATAAACTAAAACTAAGCATTATAGCTGCATTACCACATATCATAGATGGAAGTCAGTTTACTAATCTCGACCGGGCGTACTGTTGAGTTACTTTTCCTAAATAGTTTCACCCTCTTCCTAAACGCAAATGCAGCTTATTTAATCAAAATCGTTAGAGGTCACTACGGGAAAATTTATTTTTTTCTCTTAATTCCCTTAAATTTAAAATCTGATATCTAATTTCAAAAACCCTTCGGCAGGACATTAGAAAAGCCCTAGATACCAAGCTTTAGCCAAATCGAAAAAATAATTTCTGCTCTACCCCAACCACTTTTATTGTTTCAGGCGGTACAGAAAAGTTGAAATTTATCAATTTATCGTATTCAAATTTTTGGACGATTACAATATTTTCTCTCCGAAGTATCGAGAGAAAATTAGAGGTTAAAAATAATTTCAAAATATACAAGCTAATTTGCAACATTTATTCGTTATATATTTAACACAATATAATGCATATGGGGACGTGTTTATGGTTGAGACGTGTATGATCTCAAAATAACGAGTCAGGGGTTGGGCTTTTTTTTAAATGTAGGTATCTTGGTAGATTGCTTTATGTGAATCAATTTTGATTGAGTTAATATATTAATCCGAAAATAAATCGTGTGATAAAATTAAGATTAAATAAAAGATTGAGATAAAATTGCCTTAAATTATATTACACATTTTAATGCCCCGGGGGCATTTGTTTAATCTTTAGCTACGTAGCCCTTTATTTCAATAAAAAGATGGAGGGGGAAAGTGGAAAGAAAATATTTTTTATAATAATCATAGTGCTTATTTCTTCAGTTACTTGTTTCTTAAATGTAAAGGCCTAGTTTATAAAGATTACAAATTATGGTATTAAATTCCCATAATATATTCCCGTACATACCGAGTTTTCTATTATGAAACTCCCGGTTTTTCCCCGGTATTTTCCGGAGACAAAAAGTTCCCTGTGTTTTATCAATACGCTTGGTTTTCCAGGTGCATAGCATCCCTATAGAATCTTTATAGTATTATTAAGTAAAACATGGTAGTCTAATTTTTATAAATATATAATGTAATATATAAACAAATATTTAAATTGGCGTGGATATTGTATTATGGCCGAGAATAAAAGTTTAAAATAACTTTGGAAAATTATAAAGTTTTAAAAAATGCATTATTTATATAGTTGGATGTTTGTTAAATGTACTATAATTCACCCAGAAATATGATTAAAAGTCTATATAGAGTCAAATTTTAAAAATATTAATTATCCGTATAGTTGGAGGCTTGTAAACTGCATTATAATTCACCTGTAAAGTTAATTAAATTTCCATTAAAGGAAGATTAAAAAGCAGTGCATTTCGTAAAATGCACTATAATCCACCTTAAAAGAGAATGATAAAACAAAAATGTGTGAAAAATAACTTACTCGTTTATTCGGTAGTTGGGATAAAATCCTCGTCCTCCCCATAAGGTTTATCATAAACCTCCAGGTTTCATAATCATAATAATTGATCACACGTCTCTGAAAGTTAACGCCCAACTTGGGGCTGACAGAATAGTTGTGAACCATTAGATTCATCCCTCGTCACCGTTCATCTGTTGGCGCTGTACACTAATCTGAATTAATCCAGTCATTCACTTGGTGCATTTGACGCCAGAAATTGATAACGGCTCCTAATGAGTTAATTACCCACAAGTTGAAACACGAGCCGACACTCGGTGTGAAGGGGCCATAACATCCCAATACATCATATCCACTCAACCACACGCCGGGAATAATGTTACTGCGCATCGTGCTGCGCACCTGTTGTTGGTGCAGACACAATAGACGAATAAAACTTACAATCTTACGATTTTTTATTTTAAAAAAATTACCACCACGTCTCACTATCTGTTCAGGTTACGCACATGTGTACTAATTACACCAATGGGGTAGGGATGAGGAGAGTTGGGTTTAAGGGCTGACAGAATAGTTGTGAACCATTAGATTCATCCCTCGTCACCGTTCATCTGTTGGCGCTGTACACTAATCTGAATTAATCCAGTCATTCACTTGGTGCATTTGACGCCAGAAATTGATAACGGCTCCTAATGAGTTAATTACCCACAAGTTGAAACACGAGCCGACACTCGGTGTGAAGGGGCCATAACATCCCAATACATCATATCCACTCAACCACACGCCGGGAATAATGTTACTGCGCATCGTGCTGCGCACCTGTTGTTGGTGCAGACACAATAGACGAATAAAACTTACAATCTTACGATTTTTTATTTTAAAAAAATTACCACCACGTCTCACTATCTGTTCAGGTTACGCACATGTGTACTAATTACACCAATGGGGTAGGGATGAGGAGAGTTGGGTTTATAAGTGTAAGTAACCACATTTGCGTGGAGGGAGAGCGTGAACCAATTTAGGAGAAAAAAACTCAGTAAACACAACCGGGATTCGAACCCCGATCTTCCTGTCATCAGCAGATAACACTATAGTCCTATCTTTAAGCTGCACCATTATAAAACCAAGCAAAGTTTGCAACCATTCAGGATTAATAGAGGTTACGATCCAAAAGCATGAAAATGTGTGGGGATATGAAGATACACTTTAAAGAAACGATGATATAGAAGATAAAAACACACTTGCTATAAATATAACGTCATATTATTGTTTATAATTATAATATACAGAATGTTCTTTAACAAAAAGCAACACATTGATAATAAAAGTCACAAAAAAATTACACCCGTTGATTTTCTTTCCTTTCATATTCAAGGAACCGTAATGATTTATTTTAAATAGGAATTTTTAAAGAACAGTTTGTATTCAAATAAACCTGATTCACTGAAAAGAGTTAACATTCAGCATGTTTTAGACAAAATATCGAATGGAACGTTTAAAAATGTCCGACGTCATTATCCGTCATGTATAATTACGTGCAATACATAATGGCTAGCATATTAAACAATTCTGGTAATTTACTAATAGAAATTCATTGCTCATGGATTTGAACATCCTGTAGTATGAGCATTTTGATAAAAAATAATATATGTACCTGATATTTTGCTGCTTCTAATCTTGAAGAAAAATAATTTCATTTTTACTTTGTCTCGACCCCTCGAAGAGAAAAGAGTTGTGATAGTCAAAAGATTGAACTCGAGATTTTGATATGTGTCTACGTTTCGTGACCCCCTGAAAGAAAAAAAATATATTTTTGGGATGCCATCTGTTTGAATTTTTGTCTATATCGCGGCCCAGAGCCGATACCATTTTACCGATCGGGCCGAAACTTTGTCTCTTAAGTCTTCATAAGAGGAGTTTTGGCAATTATATATCTAGCCCCAAAATTAAGGGTAGTTTACTGAAGGGCAAACATATAATTAGGGAATTGATTTTCTAATAATCAGCTTTAACAATTTTTTAATAAATTTTGTTTCTAGACTTTAACATTACAAACAAAATGGAAATTATGGTTTTCCCATTAAAATGGCATTTTAGAGAAGCGTGAATTGCAAATTTTGATATCTCCACAACTATTTGAAACACGAAATAGCTTATCATTGTAAAGTTGTAGTACTATAAAAAGAAAAATGTATTATTTGTAATATTTTTTATAAAACCAATAGTTTCTGAGCTATAAGCAAACCTATATATTCACACTTTTGATGGGGTGCTTTAAAATATGAAATCGATTGAACAGAGAGGTTTATTTTTATATAGCATTGTATATTATTTCGTGTATGAAGTGTTTCTGCAACAATGTATATTATTTCGTTCCACAAAACTTACGAGTTTTTAGTAAATGTATCTATTTTAAGATTAAATGTATCTATTTTAAGATTAAAAAGAGAAAAAGTTTGTGCTGTGTGCCATGCTTTTATTTTTCATTGCGTCATATTTCCCGTGCGGACTGTACACATTTAGCTACGCTAGTTGTTGGGATGAGGAAGGATGAATTTATAGGCTAAATATCCATATTTGCGTGGGTGGAGAGTTGGAAACTACTTGGTAAGAAGGCATCCCGTGTACAGCGTCTTACTACCCGTTTGGATTATATGCTTATGTACTAATTACGCTAATAGGTTTAGATATTAGGGAGGTTATATTAATAGAAAGTGTAGCCCAATTTGCGTTGAGAAAGAGTGAAAAACAAATTTGGGAAAAAACCTCAGAGCATCTGACCGAGAATCGAACTTCGATCTCTCCGTCATAGGCAGTCTATTCCTCTGCAAGAGTAGCGCGTTAGACCAAGGGACCAACAAAGTTGGTTAGAGTACCCTGTGCATCCTTTCAGTTTGAATTCGTTATTTTTTAGTTGCAACCTGAACCAGTGTGCAGGCAACGAGGAGGTTGGGTTTTCTGATTCCAACCCAGTGGGTCTATGGAGTGGTTTTTTAAAAAAGAATTTTCCACTCTTCTTCCATGCATAAATATTATTATTATTATTATTATTATTATTA
>CABFOV010000318.1:0-44836 GCA_902141375.1 Timema poppense
TTAAGGTGGGATGGTAATAGGATTGCGAGCTGAGAGTTTTACTGTATATACTGCGGTGACTTAAGGTGGGATGGTAATAGGAATGCGAGCTGAGAGTTTTACTGTATATACTGCGGTTACTTAAGGTGGGATGGTACTTGGTTTGCGAGCTGAGAGATTTACTGTATATACTGCGGTGACTTAATGTGGGATGGTACTAGGATTGCGAGCTGAGAGTTTTACTGTATATACTGCGGTGACTTAAGGTGGGATGGTACTTGGATTGCAAGTTGAGAGTTTTACTGTATATACTGCGGTGACTTAATGTGGGATGGTACTTGGATTGCAAGCTGAGAGTTTTAATGTATATACTGCGGTGACTTAAGGTGAGATGGTAATAGGATTGCAAGCTGAGAGGAGTATTGTTGCAGTTTTTACAGAAAATTTATTTCTTTGTCATAATAATAATATTTAACACCGTGTCTTACTACCCGTTCGGGTTATACGCCTAAGTACTAATTACACTAATGGGTTAGGAATTGGAAAGTATGAATTTAGAGGAAGTGACCCCACCCCGCATTTGCGTGGAGGTAGCTATTTAGGAACCTCCTAGTTCACCCGAAAGAGATTCTAACCTCGATTTTCCCGTCTTTATCAATCAAGCTCACCACGAAACTAGCGCGTTATCTAACTACGTCACCGAGGTACGTCTTTGTCATAATAAATCGAGTAGAAATATAGAGTTTGATTGACTTCACATAGTAATCTAAGCAGTTCATGAATATCTGTAAGGAACCTTCTTTTGTGGCCGCATGGTCTAAGGCGTCAATCCCGTGATAGAGTAGACAGCTGATGACAGGGGGATCAAGGTTCGAATAGCTATTGCGGTAATTTTAGATTGTGGAAGACGGAATTATATTTTTTATTTGAACTGAAGATAAAATGTGCATGTAAAGATTATTGAAATATTAATAGTAATACTAGTTGTTATGACAAAGTAGCTCGAATTCTTACTAGGGGTGCATTACAACCAAATGTAATTTTTTAATCTTACGTCATGATCACACAAACTTTACAATATACCGTAGTTTATTATATCCTTGAACAAAGTATTCAATAATAATATTTCAGTAAACTACCCATAAGCTTTCCTCGGATAAATCAACACATATTGTTTGTTATTTACAGTAAACAGTGTCATCATAAAAATGTTAAGCAAAATTGTTCAAATATAATTTTACCAAGGTTTAAATTTTCACTCGTCAGTTATTTGTAAACATCCCTCAAATTATCTTTTATTTTTTTAAGTAAAAACCTATTCTTATTTATCATGAAAAAATTTCACATAATTATATCCATTTTAAACTAAATCTTCAAGTCCATTTTAAAAAGTTACAAATTTTATAAAGAAATTTGGAAGTTGACTAACTTTAAATTATGCTTTTTGGAAAATATACATACATTATTATCTATCATATAAAATATAAACTAAATACCAATTTTGAACAAAATCGCTAAAGTTATTTTAATGTCACTAAATTTTTTGAAATAAATCATCAGTAAGCTAACCTTAAATCAATTAGTACTAAAATACAAGTATATAGTGTTATTTGGGAGGCAAAACACTCCATAAATATCCATTACAAACAAAATCGTTTAAACCATTATAGAGAAAATTTTGCTTAAAAAATTCATTCATCATTAATCTAACTTTAATTTAAGGGATAGTACCATTATAAAAATATGTCCTGAGGTATAGCCATATAATATTTATAAAGTGTGGACAAAATCTATCAAACTGTTAGCAAGTTAATGCTATCATGTTGCAAATAGCATAGTGACTGTGTTAACACTTCCCCTCTTCCTTTGAATAGTTATCAGTAGATAAAACAAGAGGCCTCGCAGGGCCAACCGCTCATTTCCCCCCTCTCTTTCTATTTAATAAATTGGAGTACATTTATGATTGTGCTTAGACTGCTTGGATGGATCAAGTAAAAATTTAACCCGCTTCACAAAATAGCTTCGAAATCTCCTAGTAGGTAACATCGTTATGCTGAAAAAACCTATAGTTAAAGTTTTATAACCTATCAGGGTACGTGGATATATTTAAACTCCATTTTGGGGTAATGTTAAAATAACAATAAAAAACTTCATAAATCAGATTTTATGGACATATCTAACGCATTTTGGCACTCCGTTAGCTGTCCCTCTTATTTATTTTCAAAATAATGTTGTTGTTTTTTAAATACTGAAAATGGTGCACCACGGCATAATATACTCCTTTTATATTATTCAAGAACTTCATGGGGTTTTTTAAGTAAAGGAATATTTGTATGTGACAAGTTATACTCTCTCTCTTTTTCCCTGAAAAACTTGGAGACATGAAATATTTATCTTGGTCCTGTGGCTACCTCTACAGAGGCAACAGTGTCACTTCCTAGTCTAGCACTTATCTGGATTGCTCGCTAAAAACGAACGAATGGTGGGAAGAGCGGTTTGGTAGACCAGTGCTTTAAGACGAGTTGCATTGAGAGACGCGCAAGATTATTTATATACCTTTATATTTATCTTGAGTTTTTAACATTCACATTTTAAAAGCAAGACAAGTTTTGATGTGGTCGAGAATAGTAAATAGTGAATGCTGTATGAGACTACTACAGAGATTTTTTAGTTGGAAAAGTTGTAGTTTTAATGACGCGCTTCAGCGAATGAGTTTCACTCTTTTGTAAAGAGTATTAAAAATTGAACAGGCATATCCGTATAGATAGGTTTAAACATTTTATCAAAGTCTTTCAAATAAGATATTATCGAGACCAAACATTGTCTTTAAAACAGATAATCTGTATTTTCTTTAAGTCTAAACTTTTTGTTTGAATCTTCTAACCATGTGTAATACTTGTCCATACAATAATTATTAGTATATAATTATAATTATTTTACCATTAATATTGAATTATTATTAGCACCGTGTCTTACTACCCGTTCGGGCTATAAGTACTTACGCTAATGTGTAATGGTAGGGTGATTGTGAGATGAAATGGAGGACCTACAGTTTAACTTGGAATCCGAACCACGAGAGAGGACTGGCATTCCCCACATTCAAAAGTTGTGATTAATACACGTCTTTTCAGAAGAGAAGGAAGGGTTTGGTAATCAGATTAATCTTTGCCGGGACCGTGGATTGAACTCCGGACCCCCAACACAGGAGTACGAAACCTTATCCCTAGATCCTCCAGGAATAATTTTAAAATTGTTATGACTCGTAGAGCCTATACATGATTTTAATTCGTTCTTGTAGCTTACTTCAGTAAGCATTAGAACGGGATTTATAATCCGTCTCCATGGTACTAATTTGCATTGCAAGTAAGTGCTTATCTTCCTATGTATATATTCACTAATACAGTGGCGTGTAGATATAATATATTCTGTGGGGGTAGGGAATTCATGTGGGAAAAAACTCATTTATTTTTGTAAATTTTGACTTAAAAGTTATTTTTTAATATACAAATTCAATAATGATTGATTAATGTTTTTTAAGTATTAAATTATTTTTGTTATTAAAATATGGTTGCTTTGTTTTGATCTCCCAACCTCTTTGTATGGAGACAACTAATTGCAATATGGTGCAAGTGATAACTCTAGTATCTATATCAGACCGTCCAGTGAATGAACACACTAGCTGCTAGTAGTTATATTATTCACCGCTTCATGGGCTACGGTACTCTCTTTGTGTCTCGCTGATACAAAGAGCGTATGAAGTTGTGAAGTATAGATAAATTAACAAATTAACTTCATGGTAGTGAGCATGAACGAAATTAGTTACAGTAGGATGTACAGATTATTTTAATAAAACATACAATAGTACAAAAATATAAGTATATCTAATAGTTTTGGTATAGAAAAACGCATTCAAAATATAATTTCGTCACTTGAATAATGAAAACCATTATAAATAATATTAAATTAATAGGCAGGCATACTGAAATTTCCCGAGACCGGTTTTTCAACAAAATTTTGCTTATAAATTTAAAATGGCTATCAGAACATTTTTAAGCTGTAATATCATTTTTCAATTAATAAAACATGCATGAAATAGAATTAAATTGAATATTTTCATTAAATTGATTATTTAGCCTTTTTATATGCATTTCAATGTCATTTTTGTTGATTAATATGTGAATTTACGATATCGTATTTTCAAATAATAAAAATCCCTCGGTCTAGGAAATTTACTTCTCAAAACCAAAGAACATTAGTAAAAAATGTATTTGAACCAAATAATATACAAAGGGCATATTTTAACCAAAAACAAATATTTAAAAAAGAAGTAAATTATAATAATATTAATTGAGAGAGCTAAATTATATCTTTTTAACCCTTCTTTAAAAAGTTTTTGATGCACAAAGAATAACTGTAATTTTTCTACGTTTTGCGGCAGACAAACCAAATAATTTGATATTTTAAACATTTAGCCAAAATGAAATATATTATTTAACAATTAATTTTCATAACGTAATCTAACTTTTTATCTGCCACAAATAAGGGTGTTTATGAATAGGTTATTCAACCAAAAATTTAATTCATGTTGAAGCACATAAATTATCCTCATTGTAATTTAATTTTTGAACTCATTTTATTTCTACGGATCCGACGTCTTATTGCATGTCCGGGATATCTGCGTATTATATACTCAACTAAAATAGAGAAGAGGAAAGTACATTTTGAAGCATTTAAGGGATTATGTAGCCCCCTTTATGTGGGAGGATATTGGGAAACCATTTTGAAAAAAAAAAAACTTGGTAGACCCTAACGGGTTTTGAACCCCAATCTCCCCGTCATCAGCTGGTCAGTCTAACATGAGAGTGACGCCTTAGAACCTTAGACCACTGAAGCGAGTAATTTATAAATTAAAATAAATATGAGGAAGGAAGGTGAATTTTAAGGAGGTGCAAACGTAATTCACCTGTAGATTTTATCGGGAAGCGCGGTGCAAACCTCTACGTATGAACTAAACCCATTACGACGGACAGAGGTGCGTACTCGGTTCCCAAACTTCACGGGCTAGATCAGAGCCTACCAGTCGAGCTGACTGGCGCTAAGCCAACTACTGTTATATTCACTAGTGTGTTGATTAATAGGTCATTAGTGCGTGGCCACAAATCTAGTTTCCATTCGTACATAAATGTTTCCTTGCAATTAATCAAAACCCTATTAAAATGCATATTTACACAAAACAATTCATATTCAACGAGGGAAAACATATGCGCAAAACATGGAACATTTACGGCACATTCGTGTTTATTTTTTTATATCTTGGGTAAAGGGATGACATGAGTTGTTTGGCCATTCGAATCAAATGTTGTCCTATCTTACCCCATTTACCCTATAATTAAAACCATCAAATATGGATGATTGTACTCTATTATTCTAATTTTTTTAAATATTTTGTCGGTGACCTGGTGGTCTAGGTGTAAGGTGTCAGACTTCTGTGCTGGGGGGCCGGGGTTCAATCCTCGGTCCCGGCACAGATTTATCTGATTACCAAACCCTTCACTTCATGACTGACAAGACGTGTATCAATCACAACTTGTGAATGTGTGTAATGCCAGGCCTCCACAGTGGTTCGGATCCCACGTTAAACTGTAGGTCCTCCATTTCGTCTCACAATCACCCTACCATTTTCACATTAGCGTAAGTGCGTATAACCCGAACGTGTAGTAAGACGCAGTTCTAATAATATTAATAATTTAATATTTTATCATCGCGTCTTACTATCCGTCAAGGTTATGTTCTGTGTGCTTATGTTCTAATTACGCTAATGGTTTTCCTGACTAGGCAGGCTATGTTAAAGGAAGTGCACCCACATTTGCGTTGAAAAGAATTTTGGAAAAAAACACCTCAGTACACCCAATAGAGATTAGAACCTCAATCTCCTCGTCATCAGAAGTCTAGTCTAGTGCGAGAGTAGCGCATTAGACAACGCGGCCACCGAGGTGTATTGTACTGTTTGTCTTAATACATTTATCTGTCTATTTTCTGTCCATCTCTTTGGTTTACTACCCTTCTTGTCTGTCCATAAGCTTATACTAATGAGGTAAGATTAAATAAAGTGGAATTTAGAGAAAGTGTTTTTTCATTCGCATGGTAGGAGAGTTGAAAAACATTTAGTCTAGGCCAGCTCAATGAACACGGCCGGAATTTGACCACCCACTCCCATTTCCGGCCAGCCATACTAGATAATATTGACGCCTTTGCGTACCTATCGATACGTGTATAATTATTTGTACTGGTATTTTTTAATAGTTGTTTGTTTGTTAGGGTTTTTATTTTTTGTAACACTTAATTGGACATTTATCATGTATAAAACATTGAATATAAAAGATACAAGACGACGATCACCAGCCCCGAAGGGGCTCTCTAAAGTCAAACGATACAGAACTAACATAAAAACACACACAAAAAATAATCATATGTCGCCCTGGCAGGCTGATTCAAAGTTGGCCATAGGTTTACGGGCGGGAGAAATAAACAAAACCCGTCCTGTCGCCGGTGGATGGTCGACAAGGACCTAAAATTATATATTTATACATAGAGAAGGAACATTTTAGTTGAAGTGATACAAGTGTTAGACCTTCATTAGTTAAACTTACACTCTTATGAAACACAAACTTTAGTTTATAAAGGATTATTGAGTGGTGTTAACTACCTCAAAGAAAAGAATGTGCTAGGCAGCAACAACCAACTAACCTCCAAGACAATCAGGTGACTGCTCCATTGACTTTTATGCCTCCTTTTTTTCTTTAACAAAAAAGTATTATTAAACATCAGGGGGAAAAGGATGGCAGTCAAGTTTGAACTTAAATTGAGTTAATGCTGTCATCTGTTAGACAATCAAGATATCTTCCTGATGCATTTTAAATTATAGTAAAAAGTGGTATCTGTAATAACTTAATTATTTTTATATATAGTTTCTTGGGTCCTTATAGGGTTTGAGATATAAAAGTTGTACTGAAAAATGTGTGTCACGTGACTTTCCACTTTTTTACCTTGTACGCTTTACCACTTAAACCCGTCTAGACGACTAGAACAATCCTATTAGAATAACAAATTCTCAAAATCTTTACTGTTCTTCTATCTCATGCATTTCTTATTTTTGTTACTTTCTTCATTCTACTTGAAATATACATAGATATGCAAGATTTTAATGGGATTATATTACTACCCGTTTGTATAATACGCTAATGTAGTAGTTACGCTAATAGTTTTAAGTATAAGGAAGGAAGTATACCTGCAATTGCGTGGAGGGATAATGGAAAACCATTTTGGGGAAACATCAATTCACCCGAACAAGATTCGAACATTGATCTCCTCGTCATTGATAGTTTAGTCTAACACGAGAGTAGCGCGTTTGACCTTGTGGCCACCGAAGTGGGTCTGAGTAATATTAAATCTGAGTTTTATCTTTTAGTGGCACAAAAGCTTCCCCACGAAATAATTCACTCTTGATGTGAAAAGCTATGTAACAAAGATTGAATTGTATAGAGATCAGGAAAAATGTCTACTTGGTGTTACATGGATGAAGAGGGGGGTCAAATAAGGTATAAAAATAAACGTTAAGTGGTTTATGGAAGACCCCTTATAACAGGGGCCAGGGGTGCACCTAAAGGTTTCCTGAATGGTTTTCACTCTACCTCCTCAGATAATACGCATAAATGATAATTGATATAATATAGTAGGAATGAAGAAGGAAGTATTTTATGTTAAATACACCCGCATTTTCGTAGAAGAAGAATGGGAAACCACTTATAAAAACCACCTTCAGTAGACATGACCCGATTTCTAACACCGATCTCCCCTTCATCAGCAAACAGGCCAGTCTTAACACGAGAGTGACACCTTACGGTGGAGTCACACATTCACACAACAACAAAAAAAAGCTAAGAACAGAAAAGTGATCACATGATAAGCTATAATCAAATCACAAGATTTCCGCCTCGTCGGTGCGAGCTGTTCTGTTTAGGTTCAACTTATATTTACTTTGTTCGATCTTCCTGAGATGTTCGGTACGGGGAGAACCAATCAAATTTCAAAACAAACTATTTCAAATCAGTGCGCATGGGCATATGACAGCGCATGCGCTGTAGAGCTAGAAGCAAGCAGACAGCTTCATTGACCGTTGTGAGGAGATTTGAAATAACCCGTTAATGTAAAGCGTGTTTATTGATGTATTGGATTGTACCAAGATACAGCGTTATTATTTGTGAACATCCATCGGGAGAATGATATAAAATATGTGTTTATCCACTAGAAAATAGAATATGTTACTAATCAGCTGTTTTAAGTTAGCTTTTAAATGCATGATGGATCTACATACATCGTGTCACTCAAGCAGATTCTTCTTTCTATTTTCGGTGAGTGCGTGGATCGAGTTTTAGAGTTCAGACTGTTCAGCCACTGAAGAGTGTTTTATCAACTCTCCTTTCAACAAAATTCTTCCTCTTAAATAATACCTTCTTCTTCCCTGCCCTATTAGTGTTAATGTTTGGATATCCTGAACTTATATTAGAACGTTGTTTGAAATAATGCTGGTCCTACACCACGTTTAGTTCAGGCACCAAAATTGTAGCTATAAATGTTAAAATAATGTGTTTGTGTTTGGGTATTATATGTGCTATATAAAGGTAAATCCTCTCTTTTCGCCATACTTATACGTGACGTAACCATGGCTATGTGAACGCATCTCACGACCAATTGACCGAGAATTAGGTGGAAGATTACAATTCAACCGCAAAAGCGTTTTTGAATTTCAGTATTCTGCGTTCTTAATAAGACAAAATTGAATTAGGGAACAATTTTTTAATACTTATTTTTCACATTATTTTAATTGATTCCAAACCGAGACTATTGGCTTAGTACACCAATTTATTACCCCAGATCTATCCGGGAGTCGTTCCTTGCCCAGGGTCATTCTTCATTGTGTCATTTTTCAGTTTAAGGAATCTTATATTTAGATGCAGCTAAAGTGTAACTAAAAAATATAATAGCCTGAATATATTTAATCCAGTATTAATTTTTTAATTTTGCTATATCCTTGTAAATATTTCACCAGTCATGGTTTTCTAAAGTAAAATAAATAAAACCACAACAATTCGCGACGTCTGGTTAGCGCTGTTTACCTACCTATGTTAGGTGTAATCCTTGGGGTGAGACGGGCTCTTAAGGTGGACGCACTCTACACCATCTATAATAGGCAAATATAAAATAGGCCTCTTAGGTGGCCGCATGGTCTAAGGCGCTTCTCTTGCATTGGACTAGACTGGCGATGATGGGGAGATCAAGATTTTAATCTCGTTTGGGTGTACTGAGAGTGATTTGTCCTAAACGGTTTTCCACCCTCCTCCTACACAAATGCGGGTACACTTTATTTAAATATAACCTTCATAGTATTTCAAACCATTAGCATGATTAGTAAATACGCGTAAAACTTGAATGGCTAGTTAGACGCGGTGCTAATATATATATATATAGGCCTATAACCATCGGGACTATCCTAATTTTGATAAACTAATGTGAGAAATATGATTAAGGTACAATATATAATAAATATACACAAATTTGCGCCGAGTCAATGTGGGGAAACCTTTCAAGGAATAATCCCTTAGAACATTAAGACGGAATTGTAGCATCGACCTCTTCTTCAGCTCGAAAAACTAGACAAGATGACCTTAACGTTTAGTACGCGTCCCTACCGATGCGAGTAAGAGAAATGATGGTTTCATCAGTCAGGTGAGCTAATGAGTATAAGAAAAGACAAAGATAATACATACTAAAACCTATCTTGAACTTGTTAACTAGTATAAAATAGTAAACTCTAATTTAATTCTTCAAATAGATTAATTACTGACCCGCTTCATTGGCCGAATGGTCTAAGTCTCACTATCGTGTCAGATTGGCCTGCTTATGACGAGGATATCGGTGCTCGAATCCTGTTCCGATCTACTAAGGTTGTTTTTTTTCTAGTTGGTCTCCCACCCTCCTTCCAAGAAAATGTGGTTAGATTACCTCAAAAATACTTCCTTTCTCATCCCTATCTCATTAGAGTGACTATCATGGATGCTTATAAACTGAACAAGTTTTAATCAAGGCGCGATTATAACAAAAAATAAATTGGATTTTATTATTCACACACGCATATATAACTTACTTAAGTAAAAAAAAATCTAACTACCTCAAGTAAGGTTGACAGGATGAGAATGAAAATGAATAATTTATTAAACCATTTTCCTGGAAAAGGGATTACGCAAATAGACCACATAAAACAACGGAGTAGTAGTATGGAATGTAAACTCAATCTTCTCAAGACAGTCACTCAGGCGCGCAAGATAATATGAACGGAATGAGAGTTCTTGTAAGGAATGTAAACTCTTGTACTGCTGGGATATTCACCCTGAAACTACTTTTATTTACATTTTTTGTATGTATGTTTTAACATCATGGTTTTTCAACCAGTGTAGTTACTGTCCGGGTTATTCGCATTTAACTACTACCAACCTCTATCTGCAAAATGTTGGCACTATCATCGCTAAAACAGCAGCGGCCGCCCGGTCGGTATAGCTCGCTTTTAGACTCACATCACGGATTTCTTTATATATATATATATATATATATATATATATATATGGGGTAGAGATGATGAAGGTAAAATGTTAAGTACATATAGAAAAATTATAATAAGAAGGGGAGTATGAACCAATTTACGAAAACCCATTCTCATCTCACCTGGTACGGTTTCAAAGACCCTCTTACCACCAACAGCAAACAAGACTAGACAAGGCAGAAGTTTAGCCCTTTTTTTTTATTATTATTATTATTATTATTTAGCACCGCGTCTTACAACTCGTTCGGGTTATACGCTTTAAGTACTAATTACGCTAATTGATTGGGAATTGGGACGGTTGAATTTAGAGGAAGTGAACCCACATTTACGTGGAGGGAGAGTGGAAAACCATTTAGGAAAAACAACCCCCAGTTCACCCGACCGAGATTTGAACCTCGATCTCCCCGTCCTCAGCAGTCAGAGCACAACATGACTAGCGCTTTAGCCAACTACGCCACTGAGGCGGGTCGTTTAGTCCTCTTTCCCACCGGTGTGGAATGCCTTTATATCTTAATTTTTTAACACAACGTCTTACTACCCGTTCAGCATATACGGTTATGCACTAACTACACTAGTGTATTGCGGAGGTTATATTTACAGGAATTATACTCATATGTGTGTGTGGAGGGAGAGTGGAAAACTATTTTGAAAATACTATCCTCAGAACACTTGACCGAGATTCGAACCTCGATCTTCCCGTCTGGCAGTCTAATTTATTGCGAGAGTGGCGCCTTAAACCATACGGCTACCGAAGCGAGTATGCATATTATAGATTATGTAGTTTAGAGTTATAGGGTTTAGGATTTTGTATTAAAGATATTATTTTTAATTTAGGATGTTTTAAGTAAGTTAACAACCGATTTGGTTTATTAAAATACACCATAGTGGTTTATCAAAATTTAAATATACAGTCCTTTCAGAAGAGTAAATTAAAATTTGATTAATAGCAGATAATTATTAGTTAATCAAACTAATTAACCTTTAAACTCAATTTGACATCTATCTATGTGGATCTAAGTGGTATTCAAAGAAATATTTAGCTTTTAGAGTTGGTTGTAAGGTAAAGGTCCATCTTATCATAGTTTTCATAAATAAATAGTTAATGCTTGAGTAGATAGTTTAGTTAAATTTCTTTACATATTTATATCAATAGATTTTTGAAAATATGTCATTTAGGTATCATGGAATATTAATATAATTTTTTTTCTATTTATTGATCGAGTGGAGAGAAATATTTCTTTTCTATCGACCTTTAGACATTTCATCTGTCTGCCTGTCTATATGTTCCAAGATTACTGACAAATACATAGACCAATTTTAACTAAGTTTGGTAGAGACATTCTCTCATCCTATATGGAACGATGTGTGTGCATGGCTTAGAGACCAGATTATCCGTTTCACCATATCAGACGCTCAAAAAAGAGTTTAGTTCGATAGTTTATACCAAGTGATTTGATTTTAAAACTCTAAGCAATCGATTGAGCATCTCGAGGGTATTTATTTGAGTGTGAGCAACTATTGAATATAGTATTGACTTGTTTACCGCTCAACGTGATCACCAAGGAAGAATTTAATCTTAAAATCTACAAATTATAGGAGATATTTCCACTTGAAATAAAAACCAAATATGTCTTAGGACTGAAGTAACGGTAAAAACTTGACATAGACCCTTAACTTAAAAACATATAGTTAGTGAGGTCTACTCTTCACATGACCATTACTTTAAAAAGTCCTGTTCAAATATCACCATGTTTATGACAAATATTTACAAAATTGTTGAAATTACTATATGTATAAAATTAAACTAGAAGTATCTACTACAGTAATATTGTATTTTATTTGATCAAAAAAAAGTGTGTTGTTCTAAAAACAGCAAAAATACATATTTAAACTCGCGTTACCTTCCACTTTACTTTGAAATATTACATAATTTAATTTAACAAAAACCAAATATTTGATTTACCTGAAAATTTTACAAAGCTGTTAGATAATTAGAAAATATATACAAGCTCAACTACATACTGAAAACATATCTAATATATTATTATTATTATTATTAGCACCACGTCTTACTACCCGTTCGGGTTATACGCACTTACGCTAATGTGTAATGGTAATAAATCTTTGCCGGGACCGAGGATTGAACCCCGGCCGCCAGCACAGAAGTCTGACACCTTACCCCTAGACCACTAGGTCACCTACTATCTAATATAGAATATCTCAAATACACAAACTAAAACACATCCATCCGAGTCAGAAAATATTCACGTTACTTTCAGAGTAATCAATTTACTAATGAATGGTACAGGGGAAAAAAGAGGAAAGTTACATTACACACATTTCTCCAGTAAAGACACTTTTATATCTCAAGGCCCATAAGGACCGCAGAAAATATTATTTTTTAATTAATTCAAATATGACAGATACCTTTATTAAATATAATTTAAAGTGAATTAAAAATGTATCATTATTGTCCAACAGATGGCAGCAATAACTCAATTTTAGGTAAAATTGGAATTTATTTCTTTTTTTCCCTATGCCCTTCAAATATCCTCGCCAAGATGACAAAAAAGCTATATTTTACCCAATCCTCTTTCTGACTCTGGTAATGACAGGGACTCGACCCTATTATTACTGATGTATCGTAGTCAATCTATGTATGTAGGAATGTATATGAATCCGAGGAACGAACTGAAGAGTCATTAATCACCCAACCTCCCTCCACCCCTCGTCACCCCCTCTTCTTTTCGCACATTGAGGCCAGAAAACCATCACCCCTCATTTTCACGGGCCACTTGGCTATAGGGGTTTGCGAGGGATGAATGAGGTCAGAGGGTCATATAGTATAGTCGGGGACAAACAAACTTTAGTGAATGTTTCATCATATCTTTAAATGGCAAAACAGAATAAATGGGGAATAGTTCACCTCATGTTATATCTTAATGTGTGTGGTTTTCACATGCCTTCCCCTCGCTGATTTGGGTGCACTTCCATTGTTTACCCTTTTAATAGAATAATCCGTTAAATAATTATATTGTTAAAACATATATTCTAAAAAAAACTAGCTAAACTCCAATTTTCATAGGAAAGGCCCTATCTGGCAGCTATTAAAGCTACCAGATTTACTTTCACATTTTAATACATCAAGTAATGGGATCTGCAGCTTTCATTCTTGATATATATTATCTATAACAATAAAATAAAAATAATAGTATAGTAAAATTGTATCATGTTTACCGTAAAAATTATATGTTGATTCATATAGAGAGCCTGAAATTATGTGTTTGAACAATACGGTGAGCGGAAAAAAGCACAAACGATCAAAAAGCGCACATGAAAATTCCGCACAGAAAAAATCCCACGGTCATAAATACTCACAGGAAAAAAGCTCGCATAGAAAAATACCCACACGGAAAAATGCCTACAAGGAAAAAAGCTCACACGGAAAAATGCGCACAAGGATAAATGCCAACGTGAAAAATACTCACACGAAAAATGCCCACATGAAAAATTGCTAACACGAAAATGCTCACATGTAGAAATGCCCACACGAAAAAAAATTATAAATCAAGGTTTGTTTTAAACGGAATGGAAGTTTCATTGGGGTTTTGCATTACTAATCTTTTAGTTTCCACTTGTAAAGTGCGCGTTTAATTTATTATTGTGAATTCATAGAGTTTGCATTCACTTTTTGGGGTCTTTTTGTTAATTTAAAGTAATTTTTTGAAATTGCTAGTGTCATTTTATGGATAAATTTTGATAGATTTTATAGGTCATCAAAATTCTGGCCCTAGAACAACAACATAACCAATGTTTACAACAAGTGCTTATGGTTCAAATAAAATACAAAATATATCAAAATAGAGTTATATTTAATTGTTATAAATACAATTAAGTTGTATCTACATGCTGATGTAGTTTATTAAATAGGCGACTTATTACATAACATAAAGATTACTACTCTAAAAAATTTAAACTGGAAGTCTACATTTTAATACGAAATGTTGACTCCTGGGGACCCAATATAAATATTTTTACTCTCTCGCTACCTCATAAGGTAGAGCAAGTATTGTGATCATAAAAAAAAATCGAACTCAAGATTTTGATGGATGTAGACGTTTCACGAATCCGAAAAAGTTGTTTTTGTAATGCCATCTGTCTGTTTGTCCATCTGTCTGTCAGTCTGTACCCCGGAGTAGAGCCTAAACTATTTTACCGATTGGGCTAAGACTCGGTATCTACGATTACCCCCAGGAAATTTTTGAATTGGATCTCCACCCCTAAAATTAAGGGTAGTTTCCTTAAGGGCAGAAAAAGAAAAAATCTATTTTATCACAATTGGCTTTAATGATTTTGATTAAATGTCATTTCTAAACTTCGATCAATATTACAAACTAAATGGATAGCCTCAATTTTTCGTCAAAATGACTTTAAGGATTCCGGTCTGATAAGTAAATTTTAAATGAGAAAAATTCCATTTTCTCAGAATCAGCTATAACAATTTTGATTAAAGTTCGCAACTAGTCGTTGATTAAGATTATAAATAAAATTGACTTTTTCATTTTCCCATGAAAATGAATTTTAGGGTTCTTTACAGAAGTGAAAATGTTTTATATCTCCGCAACTATTTGAGATACTAAATAACTTTTCACTGTACAATTTTAGTACTATTAAAACTTTTAAAAAATGTATTTGAAATATATTTTTATAAAACCAATAGTTTCTGATTTATTGGTAAATATATCAATATAATTTTGTGAGAATTAGTTGTGAAGAGATACTTAAGTTCAAACGCAATAATTCTCTAATGCCATAGAGTAAGCAAATAAATAAGTCTCTCAAGGAGTTGATGTTGTTTTTCCTTTAACCTCTTGGGGTAAGTGTTTGTACAGCACAGGGGTGGATCCAGGATTTTCGTGAGGGTGGAAGGGACCTGGGTGCTCCCATCTGAATCGAACCGGGGGTGGGGGCTTCAAGAAATATTGACATAAAATACTTCAAACTTTGAGAAAAATCTTTGAGTAATATTCAGTGTAACGCTAAACTTGATAATAATCCTCTAATGAAGGGTATAACACGAAATCTGCTATTAGTATTTAAATTTATTAAAAGCAAATAATAACATATTTATTGATTATTAAGGAGGAAATAAGTTTAAACATAACAATTAACACGTTATGTGTGTGGTATTATTCAAATATTTTGTTTAAAGCACGTTATTTAAAAATAAAGTATATTAAAGGTCTTTATTTATTATTAATCATTGAAATAGTAGTAATAAATATGATAAAATAAAGTTAAACGTAAACCATATTTGTGCAACAATTTGGGTAGTTTCATTAATGCCCATTTTCACCATTTTAATACTTAATGGATTGTTTTAAGTATTAATAATAATTACCGTATATTAATCATTTAACAATGCTACCAATAACGATTTTAAAAAATGAAATCTGGTTAGTGAGATAGTATTACGTGACAATAGAACTAGTAGTGACTTTAAAATTGATTTAATTGGTTTAATTTATTGAAGGAGGGTGCGATCCCCCCACGCTCCATTCCTGGATCCACCTCTGTTACAGCAATGATTTATCTCTCTCATTTTATACCCAATAGTCAATCATTACCTATTTTAATAGTCAAAATTTATAAAAGAGAAGTTTAATAGCAATGCGATAACCATAATATGTGCACCTCCTGATAAAATATCGAATATTTTAACCAGAAGTCAAAATTTTAATACGAAGTGTTGACCCTTAGAGACCCAATGTCGATATTTTTTTATTGTTCCAGATGTACAGATGAAGATGTTAATTCTTTAGAAATAAAATTATAAAATTTATATCCGCGAGTAAATAATAATTGTTTGTAATTATAGCACAATTTTTTACGGGTTCACTAGTGTATATTATATTACAAATTTTGAGTAAATATCTACATTTTTAATCACTAGAGCGGGAAAGTCCGTGCGGAGTTCCGTACAATTTATTTTTGTAGTGACGTGACATACATACCACAGATACCAATTTGGAACAAAATCGGAGGAGCCGCTTTCAAAATATATCGAATTTCCTAAAATTACTCATCAGCCCTTCAACTAATTTGTACCTAAAAACCAAATATAAGGTGTTATCGCACTTATTTAGGAGGTCAAACATAGTCTATACATCAATTTTAATCAAAATTGTTAAAGCCATTTTCGAATTTGGAATACAAAAAAGCACTCATCATCCTTAATTTGAGGGCTAGGGTGAAAATGAGAAAATAAAAACGTAGGTATAAACTTGTAAAAATTAAATATCAAGTTTGAGCACATAAATAAAGAGAGAGAGACAAGGAGAATGACAGAATTGTAAAATGCAGTTTTTATTCTTGTTTAAATTTTTATTTCAACTCCGATTTTTTCAGGATTACAATATGTTATCTTTTGGTGAAAAAGTAAAAATGAATAGGGGCATATGTCTCAATGGACATTTTTCCGTGTGCGCACTTTTAGTCTGAGCTTTTTTTCCGTGAGCATTTTTCCATGTGAGCAGTTTTCCTTATGAGCATTTTTCCGTGTGGTTTTTTTTTCATGTGGGTTCCTTTAGTCTGAGCTTTTTTTTGGTGAGAATTTTTCGTTCGAACAATTTTCATGTGGGGATTTTTCCAGGTGATCATTTTTCTGTGTGGGCTTTTTTCCTCTGAGCATTTATGGTTGTGGGATATTTTTATTTGCGGAGTTTCCGTATGCATTTCTTTCCCTTGAGCTTTTTCCCTAGAATCGAAAAATACCTCTCAGAGAGAAATTCTACATGTGAAGGCCTGACCCACCGATATATTTTACATATTATTAATTCATCCACTAAAAAACTTCATTACTCTGTCACTCAGCCGACGTCACTGGTCTTGGGGGAAAGTGCTCGCCTCAGGAACCAATGTTTGTGGTATCAAACCCATCTGAGGTCGATGGATTTTTCTTGAGCGAGAAAAATCCGTAGCACAACTTCCTTCGGAGGGGAATTAAAGTCGTCGGTGCCATGTCGATTGTGGCTTGTAAAATAACCCTGGAAGCTATGTTAAAATACCGTTCACGCTTTTGTTCATAGAAATGTTTTAGTGCTGATATAATCAGTCGGTTCACAAAGTGCACGTTAAATAAAATGTTGTCACTTACATCCGCGGGAAAACAGGGGGTAATAAAGTGTAACTTCATTGAAGAAACAATAAAAAGAATAGAGGTTTAGCTTTCATATTTATTCATTACCTTCTCTTTTATATTGTTCATTTGTTTGTCTCTTCTTCAGTTACAAGTAGCCATTCCGTTATCACTAAAGTTTTTTTTTTCTTTGAAAGGCATTCTTAAACGTTTATTTGAACACCGTCTTATTACTAGTTTGGGATCTCCAAATAGCTTTAGGGTGTGGATAAGTAAGATTAAATTCAGAGGAAATGTCCTCGCATTTGCGCATATATTTAGAGTGGGAAACGAGTAATATAAAACTACCTTGAGGGTACACAACCTGGATTCAATCCCCGACATCCCCACAACAGTAAATATAGTATAAGGCGAAAGTGTCCAGGTTTTATTGATGTTTATAATATTTCTATCCGCTTCGGTGTCCGCATGGTCTAACGCACTACTCTCGCTGTAGACAAGACTGCTGATGATGGGGATAGCGAGGTTCGAATCTCGGCTAGGGGTATTGAGGGTGTTTTTTTTTTACAAAGTGGTTTTCCACTCTATCCACGCAATTATGTGTACACTTCCTCTAAATATAGCCTTTCTATCCCCTAAGACTATTAGCGTAATTGGTACATAAGAACATAGCCTGAATGGGTAGTAAGACGTGATGCTAAAAATAAATTACAGTAATAATATTGTGTGCTTCGCATCAAACTACTTGGTTGGCGTATCTACATAATATTATCATAATAAGAGAGACGGGAAGGATGGGCGTAATTACTATTGTACGGTTCAGATTAAGTGTACTTGCATTTAGAGTCTGTTCAACGTAGGAATTGTTCTCTGAAAGGCCTTTTTCTATAACAGAAATCTATTATATAGTAGGATATTGGTAGGAAAAAAGACCTTTCAGAGAGTAATTCCTACCGTGAATGGAGTATACGTAAATAAAGAGTGAACACTGTTTGAGTAAACCTCGTCAGTACACCTGGTCGGTATTCGGACCCCAACCTACTCACTATGAAACCAGACTAGGTGAGACTTACATCTTTGTCCACTAGACTAATAATGTGTCTAATTATGATCATTATTACTGACCTCACGAATGTTGACATTCCTGTGTTGACTTGACCGGGTAGTATATTAGTAAACACAGGTCGATACGATGTAACATTAATAATTGAAACATGTTTAAAAATTTATAACTTTAAATACACAAAATGGTAGGTAATACATCCAGTAACATTTGTTACGGGTAATTTTAGTCTGTGGAAAGGCTTGGAGTAACATATTGGACGGAACACGTGGACGGTTTTGTGACAAAAACTCCGCAAGGGACAGTTCAGGAGAATATAATAAGTACTGCCCTTTACACACTTCTTTAATGGGTTTGTATATGGGGTTGTTTTTTTAGTGTATACCAGATTTTACTAACCATTCGAGCTACATACAACTTTTGACTTATATGTTTACTATATATTTTAGGAAGGTAGAAATTAGAGTCAGCTTGTCCACTTTTCATAGTGATATATTCTGAAATTATTTAGGTAAAAGCACCGCAGTTCGTTAATAAGGCATGATGAGAAGGATTTCAATGTATACATATATAGGAATATTTTATAGAGTAAACCTTTTATAGGGAGAGCTTCTGTAAATTACAAACATATGGTTTGCGATTAGCTATGACATTTCCCTATAATATTAATGTAATTTTATTGGTATTGATATTATCTATCGAAAGTAACAGCTGCAGATAACATGACCTGGCGTATGAATATGTAATAAGAGAGTGACCTATTTAGTTGTAAAATAGTTCTTTCCTATTAAAATTGGGCTGTAAATTATAACTTTCTTAAGGACTCAATAGTATTAAGAATCCAAAGGGTCATTGCCACACATACAAAAGTAGGCCACCTATCCCTATTATGAGATTGTTATATCCATTCCACCTTATTACACCCTATTCCTATCTTGAGGTAGTTCTATCCAGCCCAACTCCTTACACACTATCTCTTTCAGGTCAATTATATTGTTATTCTCCTGGCTGCGTTTTGGTCTTCCCGTTGGGTTTGCCAGTCGGTTCTTTGAATAACGTTCTATAATCTCCTATTAGCGCTGCATGTCCTGCCCACCGAAATCTACGAAACTTAATTAACCTAACAATGTCTTGGGATGAGTGTAAGAAGTGTAATTCATAATTATGTAACCTCCTCCACTTCCCAATACCTTTTTGGACCAAATATCTTCTTAAGCACCTTGTTTTCAAACAACCTAAACTTATTTTCATCATGCAAGTTAAGAGAGCACGTTTCACACACTTAGAAAACAATTGATGAAATTATTGTTGTGTATATTCTAATCTAAGTTTTACATTCATGAACAGCAGGCAAGATGTCAACCACTTACTGACTTAGTAATAGCATGCATTTCCCGACTGTATTAATGTTCTAGTTTACAATCTAATATCGTTATTGCTAGATAAAATTTTTGCTGAAAATTTCAACTCATTAACCTTATAAAATTATATATTGTTGGCAGTAATCTCTAATCTATCGTCCCCAATTTGTGTTATCTGTGTGATCATATACCTAGTCCTTCCAGCATCCACTTCTAAAATCCCATTTCCTTACTAGACACAAGTTCTGCGTTTACTAAGAGACAGCGTACCAAAGCTAAATACTTGTACATCTTCTTTACGCTCTCGACCATGGAAGAGATTAATATAATATATTACACATTACAAATGTCAAAAAGATTATATATATATATATATATATATATAAGCCCTGACTGACGCTCTCATCACCGTATCTCACGAACCTCTGGACCTAGGATCTTAAAATTTTGCAAGGAGGTATTTTCATTCCGCAGGCATCTTGCGAAATTCAACCCCTAAAGGGGTGAAAAGGGGAGTTGAATAGATAGGCTTTTTCCAAAACCGCCTAAACTAGAAACATTAAATTTGGGCTGAGGGCTCTTTATCAAAATCTAAGGGATAATTATTCGACGAATTTTTAATATTAGCGTCCTAAGTGGTGAAAACGGGGGTAAAACTTTATTGAGAAGTAGGCATATCTCTGGAACCATTTACGATAGAAACTTAAAAATAGGGGAAAATATCCTTCTTAAAAAATAAAGAAGTATGTTTTCGGCGGTTTTTCTAAATAATCACCCAAGTGGGTGAACAGGGAAGGGGTGTGTTTTTTCGAGTTGAGCTATATCACTGAAACCACTTAAGCTAGAAGTGTGAAACTTGGGGTAAATATCTTTTTTAAAACAAAGAAATTGTGTTCAACGGTTTTTGGGGGGAAAAACAAAAGTGTCAAATAGGGAGGAGGTGCGATTTTTTTTTTTAAAAACTCTATATCTTTGAAACCACTTAATCTAGAAAGGTGAAACTAAGGAAATATACTCTTCTTAAAAACAAATAAGTGTTTGATGGTTTTTCGAGAAAAAACTAACGGAACGAGTAAGCAGGGATAGGGTGTGGTTTTTGAATTGAGCTATATCGCTTTAACCTGTGAACGTAGAGATGTGAAATTTAGCAAGAATATTCACAAATACTTTCCAATGTGATAGAAAACTGATAGCTAAAAAGAGTGTATTGGGAAAAGGTGGTTGGGAGTTTTAACATTTACCAAACTAAAACAAACACTTAATAACATTTTACTAGCTCCAAGTAAATATTTATTTTTAAATAGAGCTCGCAGAAATGGAGTTGATTGCCCTGCCTTGAATCATCATAGATATGGTCAAAAATTCAAAAGCTGTCATGAAAGAAAAATATATGAGTTTTTTTCTGAAAAGTGATAGCACGGCTGAGGAGTTTGCACACAATCTGCTAGAATTGGGAGATGGCAAGGTGAAGGGGATAGAGGGAGTAATAAACCTTCCTTCTAGCAGGTGTCAATTGGTCAAGGATATGATTAGTATGACTACAATCATTTGTCCCGGCCTAAAGAGCATAAGACGGAAACCTATGTCATGGTTAAGGGAGAGGGCAATTCTAACTCCTAGAAACGATCAGGCAAATGAGATCACCATCCTCCTGCTCAGCATGTTTGTATCAGAGGAGATGACCTATCAGTCAGTTGACTCAGTAGTGGAGGTGAAGGATGCTGACCACTACCCAGTAGTTTTTACACACCCTAAATCCTCCTGGGCTCCCTCCTCAAACTCTTTTCTTGAAGGGTGGTGCACCCGTCATGTTGTTGCGCAGTTTGAAGCCCCCAAAGCTGTGCAATGGAAGCAGACTGAAAGTGAAGGCCTTCCATTGCAACGTCGTCGAGGCAACTATCTTCACAGGGTGTGGTTATGGGCAGACAGTATTTATACCACGCATTCCCCTCATTCTTTAGGATTACCCTTTCTAGTTTAATAAAGTCCAGTTCCCCCTGAAAGTTTGCTTTGCGACGACCATCAACAAGCCTCAGGGTCAGACATTGAAACAAGTGGGGGTTGATTTAAAGGAATACAGTTTCTCCCACGGCCAGTTCTACGTATCATTCTCCAAGGTGAGCACACCAAGGAGCCTGGTTGTGCTGACGCATGAAGAAAGGATGGATAACCTCGTATACCAGAAAGTCCTTTCAATGTAGGTGGACACATAGGGAATATGACACGGCAATAAGCAAAGGGTTCTGCTAACCAAAATTCTCCAACAAAATCATGATGTCAATCAAAATTCCCAGACCCGGACATGACAGAGAGACGATGTATGGTCACCTCCTCGTGGTGTAACTCGGGTAACGCTAAGAACCCTAACAGCTATCACATGTCTACCAGTATCACACTGTTTTTTATATATATAATAATAATTTCTGACTCAATGAGCTACCAAAAATACGAAACCCGCACGAATCACGGGCTATTGGCTATTATAATATATAATGGAAATACACATGATAATCATTGCAAAGTACAATACTTATTAGTTACCAATAAAAGGTGGGCCTGTGCTATTCTCAATAGCTAATGTAGAAGCCCCTGTAATTTTATTCAACCCGCGTAGCAATCATGTTATGCGGGCCTGTCTCACCCCTACACATAGGAATGGAGAGGGACTGACTCATATTTTGTTGTGCTCTTTTGTTTATTTATCAGCGTGGTTTAGGTCCGAGACAATGAAGCTTATTCGAATGACAATTTCACCCTCTTCATAATGTTTTAGCACCGCGTCTTACTATCCTTCCGGGTTGTACGCCTATTTATGTCCTACGCTAATGTGTTAAGGACGAGGAAAGTTGAGTTTAGAAGAATTGTATCCATATTTGCGCAGAGGGAAAGTGGAAAATCACTGGGGAAACCTGACCAGGATTGAACCCCGATTTTCCCGTCATTGGATGTAATTTATATGTCAAGTGTGATGACTTAAGACAATACGGGTTACATGTTATATATTTGAAACAATTGTTACTTCCCCCAAATTGAAATTCTGACCCGTTCTGGTCAGAGAGCATCATGAAGATTCTGATTTAATTTTCAATTGAAGCCACTATTATTTTGACTGCATTTACATATATGTGTGAATGCGGTTTCTTGGCAATAAGGGCAAATATACTAAATATACCAACTGATAGTTAAAATTACCGCGTGTATTTAACGATAAACACCCGATCTGAACCATTTTTATATGCAAAAAATTTCATCCTTCACACACAGAGGTAAATATTGCAGTCTTCGGTTTAATATTTATTAATTAATTTCTCACAACCCCTTCGAGAGAGACAGTATTATGACAGTCAAAAAAATGCAACCTTATTTTGAAAGATTTCGATGTTTCATGGCCCCCGAACCTTAAAAATTGTTATTCACGACGCCATTCGTCCCTTTGTATGTAACTTGGTCTAGAACCGAAACCATTCCATTAATTGGACTGAAACTTGATATCTTAGGTTTTCATAAGTTTACTTAGAGGTTATTTATGGAATTATCTATCCAACCTTTAAATTAAGATTAATTTACTTTATGGTATAAAAAAAGAAAATATCTGTTTTCTAAACATTGACTTTACCTATTTCGATTAAAATTCATGTCTAGGCATTTTTTTTAACATTACAAAGTAAAAGAGCTGTTCTCATTTATCGATGAAAATTACTTTGAAGATATTTTACATAATTGAACTTTTCTAATTTTGTTAACATCTCCGCGACTCTTTGAGATATGAGATATATTGTATAGTAGCCCGCTTCGATGGCCGCATAGTCTAACGCGCTACTCTCACAGTAGATTATACTGCTTATGACGGGAAGATTTAGGTTCGAATCTCAGTTGGGTGCACTAAGAGTGGTTGTTCCAAAATTGTTTTCAAACTCCTCATGCAAATATGGGTACATTTCATATTAATATAACTTACCTAATCCCTAAGACCATTATCGTAACTAGTACATAAGCATATAGATCAAACGGTTAGTAAGACGCAGTGCTAAAATAAGTAAATAAATATTTTATATTTACTCTTTGATGAAAAATTTTATTTATTTTTTCCATTATATTTCTATAATAATGTATATTATTTCATTTCACATATCTTACTAGCTATAAGTATATTTAAATTAAATTAAAGAGTGATAACCTTTTTACATTCCACAGTACCATTTATTTAGTAAATAGTATCTTAGGCCTACTCATTTCATAAAAAGTAGAACCATAATTTTATTAAAATAAAATGTTATGGATGACTAATAAGACTTGTACTACACTTGTTATATGTGACTATTTAATAACTTTTACGAATTATTCGTTAGAAAACATAGTAAATAATGTAAGACTTATTTTGGTTTTAATGTCATAAAAGTGTTTTTTTTTAATGTATTGTGCTAGCTAGCTAGGTTTAACAGTTATTCTTACTATTAAGGGTGAGTATTGAATGCAAAATGTTTGAAGCTCCTTGCTCTGAGCGCCATTAAAGGTGAGTATTCGCGAGCTACGTGAGATATTCTCGTCCATAAGGGCGTTTCTCGCGCCCTTCATCCACAACATAATGATGGCATGTGATAACGTTTCCGTTAAAAATAGGCCGCAAGACTTAGACATATGAACGTCATTGACCTAGTTAGCTAGCCTCGTTCGCCGTGGACGGGGATATTAGGATAAGTATCCCGCCGGAAGAGTTGGGTGTTAGCTATAGGCCTGGTAGGTCAAGGTCCGACAGTCGGCTGGGGACATTGGCTGGACCTATCTCATTCTTTGTGAGACCGTTTCCTATTGTACGGGGCTGTTGTTATCCGTATCTCTAGAAAGAAAAAAATTATATTTTTTATCCCAGTGTCTTACTATACCCATTCGAGTTGTACATAGGTATTAATTACGCTAATGGTTTTAAGGATTAAGAACGTTATATTTAAAGAAAATGTACCAACATCTGTATGGAGAGTGTGTGTGTGTGTGTGTGTGTGTGTGTGAGAGAGAGAGAGAGAGAGAGAGAGAGAGAGAGAGAGAGAGAGAGAGTGGAAAACCATTTTGGAAAAACCACCCTCAATACGCCCGACCAATATTCGAAGCTCAATCTCCCCGTAATCGGCAGTCTAGTCTACCGTGAAAGTAGCGAGTTAGACCACATGACCACCGACGCGGGTAACTATCCTAAATGAATATATATTTCCAACCATATGTTTTACCATTTTACGTCTAGTAATTTCACATTTAGTTCTGTTCATAAGTTAACTTCTTGTGGCACTGGAGTGAAGAGCCAAACTCATGACCTATTAACCGTGATAATAAATACAATATTAGGCTCAATCCAGATAAGATAAACCTTAGAATTAAAATTGAAGTGTATTGGTTCATATAAACATAAGAAAGATGAATAAATATTTCAAATACTATACAAATCTTATTTTCATACTGCTATTTATATTATTAACTCCATGGCTACCACTTCATTGGACGCATGGTCTAACGCGCTACTCTTATGTCAGACTAGACTGCCAATGACAAGGA
Organism: Timema poppense; assembly: GCA_902141375.1. Classification (NCBI taxonomy): domain Eukaryota; kingdom Metazoa; phylum Arthropoda; class Insecta; order Phasmatodea; family Timematidae; genus Timema; species Timema poppense. The sequence continues at coordinate 25,743 of CABFOV010000318.1, forward strand.
GTTCGGGGTTCGAATCAGTCGGGTGTATTGAGGATAGAAATCCACTCTCTCTCTCTCCACGAAAATGCAGGCACAATTCCTTTAAATATAACCTAACTGATCCTTAAAACAATTAGCGTAGTTAATACATAGGTGTAAATTTGAACGGGTGGTAAGACGTGATGTTAAAAGAATTAGTTAAAAACTCCGTGGTGTAAGCCCACGGTTGAGCTAAACCGACCGAGCGGCCACCAACGTTAGCGATGATAGTACTAAAATCTATGGATAGAGGATTTAATGTGCTCTCTGAATTTATCTCAGTTTTCTAGACCATATCATCTAATTATTTAATTAATTTATACTAAATAATTAATATATTATGTCTACAAAGCTTAGTTATTCATTACTTAATTGAATGTAATAACTCCTCTTGTTCCAGCTTTGTATTTTTACTTGATTTTTAATTTGTTTTGTGTTAATTTAGCTAAGAATATATTTTAATTTAAATTAAATAATGGTCCTTACTTAAAAATAACTTTGTTAGAACGTTTTCTAAAATATCAAACCAGATAACTTAGTCAAGACCGATTTTCTCCAAACTTAATTTGACAACATAAAAATAAAATAGTTGGGTATTTTAATTTTAAAATATCCATTTTAAATTTGGTTATATTTAAAAAAAATATATTATTAAAGGTTTCCTTGGTCTCCATTTTATAGTTTTTTTTAAATAAAATTTGAAAATATTAAAATCACGCCTCGGTGGCTGCGTGGTCTAAGACATTATCCTCGTAATATACTGGACTACCGATAACAGGATTATCGGGTTTCAAATCCAGGTCGGGTTTACTTAGCTTTTTTCGCTAAATGGTTTTACACTCTACCTCCAAGTAAGTGTGGGTTCATATAATTTAAATTCATCCCTATTCATCCCTAACTCATTAGCGTAATTAGCACGTATGCGTATAGCCTGTATGGATAGTGAGACGTGTCGGGGAAAAAGAATAGATCACTATTGGGTAATGTAATTCAAGCACCTAATGCACTCTCTTTAATCTAATAATTATAATAGCAATAATAGCACTAAATCTTTCAATACCAACAAATAAAGTACCATAAAATCCATTATTATGAGCTTATCTCTCTATGAATAATAACCATCTTAGAAACTTACCCTCCCCTCATTCCATATTCTTTCTTTCATCACCTTTGTATCACACCACATCCCTCCTTCCCCACCATTTCTGAAACGCAAGTGTTCTCGTGCTAAGCGCATCGATCTAGATTCCAGGAACTGTGCGAGTCTGCCATTGTCCATGAAGAGAATTTGCTGAAAAGATGAGACTCGAAGTGTTGTCGGTGTTGCAGAGTAATTTAATACACATTTTTAATGAACCTCTCTCACCCTACTAGCCACTTTCCCATCCCACACTCTTTTTGCCATTTTTTTCCTGCTGAGGCTTTCTTTTTATATAAATAAAAAATATATCTCTAAATCTTCTTAAATTTACTTCGCATGACGCTTTGTTCCTAATTAGGGTTTATATTTACAAAGTTACACTGTTTTTTATTAATATCTAGTTTCATAACAAAGGAAATTGTTTCTTTTTAGGGTTATATTTTGTATACACAGGTTCGAAAGGCTTAGATTTATTAACTCCTGACATTTTGTTTGAAAGTAGATAATAATTAAAATAAATGTTTGGTTGCTTGATAAATGGTGAAAGATTAGCTTTAAATATAAATTGATAAGATATAGTTTAAAAAATATTGTATGGGGCTACTAGATTGTATGTAAAAAATTAAATAATTTATATGCTCAATTTATAATTATTATTTACTTACTAACTTACTTACTTACTTACTCTAGTGCATCAGGAGATCGAAGGTTCATTGAACCACTTAATAAAGTACTCCACCTATTCCTATGTTGAGTTAGTTCTATCCAATCCCTCTGATTACACCCTATCCCTATATTGATATAGTACAATCCAGTCCACTTATTACACCCTAATTCTTTCAGGTCTAATCTATTGCTATACTCCCATCTACGTTTAGGTCTTGTCAATGGTCTCTTTCCACTGGGATTGCCAGACAATACTCTGAACAAGGTTCTAGATGCTTCCATTCGGGTTGCATGTCCTGCCCACCCTAATCTACGAAACTTTATTATCCTAACAATGCCTTGTGGTGACTACAGGGTATGTCACTCATCATTATGTAGCCTTCTCCGCTCTCCTATATCTTCATCCCTTTTTGGAACAAATATATTTTCATATACATTGTTTTCGAACACCCTAAATTTGTATTCATCATGTAAGATAAGACATAAGAGATAACGTTTCACATTCATAGATAACAACCGGTAGAATTATTGTTTTGTATATTATGAGTTTTATATTCTTTGAAACAAACAAGATTTAAACAACTGTAACATTATCGTGTACTGCTAATTTGACAATGTTACTACCCGTCTCTAAACAAGTTAATATTCATAGACATCCTGCATTATAAATACTAATAGGACCAGCCAGCTTTTAAAATACTACCCCAAATAATCTTGTACTCATAGAGATCCAACATTATTAAACATCACAATCTTACTATGTCAAATATAGGTGCTCTACTCACGCGTATATCCGCCGGAGTAGAGCAACTTGCAAGTCCAGCCTGTTCACCACGAATGCTAGAATGGAGAGAAGTCTAAAACACGTTACAAATTATGCAGCACCCTGATGTTCCAACGGAGGGAGCCAGCAATGCTCTGATTGACCCATGTTGTACTATTAGAAAACCACTCATATTCATGGACACGTGTGTGGCGTACGTGATCAAACAAGCGTAGCTATACAATTGCTTGTCTTGGGTTTTGGAGTTTATGTTGGGAACTAGTCGAATGTAGTGGATGATGATCAAGACAACAAGAACCTGGCTTACGTGACAAAAACAACGTAGCCTTTCAACCTGGTGTTAGCGAGGGACGTAACAACAAAGGAAAACTCCCACCTTTCCCCCCTGCAACTAGACCTATATAATGAGGGAACACAGACAATCTGGTCCACTATTACTTCCGCCAGTTCCACGAGAAGTCCTTTTCAGGACTAGGACATTATCTAGCCAGGTTGGCTTATAATAATATCTTTGTTTGAATCTATAAACTATATATTGCTGCGATTGGTTTGATTTTCTTAAATACTTTGGTTTAGTCTGTTATGGAAATCTGTCAGTGTAGGCATCGGTAATGTTTTGCTAAAAACTTTTATTTTTAAAAACATAAATTCTGTTATGGAGCACTTAATGTTTCCTGTTTCCACATGGGCGCTAGTATCTTTGTACTTTATTTGTTTAAATAGATAGCCACATTATTTTGTTATTTTTTATGTCTTGAAATATTCAGGTTAAATATTAAATTTTTTGCCTTTGTGGCTATCAATATTATTTTAAATTCTTTAAATTGGCAGTGTTTTTTATTGGTTATTTTATAGACTTCTTTTCTTTGAAGTAAATGTAAAGTAACTTACTTTTGTTGATTAATATGGTTTTGACTTTAATATTCGCAGATTCATTAAGGCAAACATTACAATTTCTCTAACGTAACTTTGTTTTTCTATTTTAATATTAAATATTTAAATGTGGGAATCTTGATTAATTCTTTAAAAGTGACGAGGGTTTTGGTCCCGCGAAGGTTTGAGTTTAGTCAGGAAGTCAAACCTTTGTGCTTTAAGTAAATATTTTGTGCGATATTTAAATTTATTCCATTTAAAATAGGCTCATTAAGTTCTTTGTGAGCATGTAAAATTTTTAGGAGTTAAAACTTAAAGTAAATATCTGGTGCGATATTTAAATTTAAATATATTCCCTAAATTTAAAATCTGTTTTGTCTGTATTCATAGGTGTGAATCTGACGCGTTGTGAACCAATTAAAAGCGGCTAATTAAGCTCTTTGCAATCTTTGTAATATTTAGTAATGTAAACTTTTGATCTTAATTTTGTTTGATCTTAATGCTCTGTGGTGAATTAGTAGCTTGTATACCATTTAGAAAAGTTTCTTTAAATAATAGCAACTATTTTGTTGATTTCATTCTAGACAAGTTCAGATAATATAATTATATACCTTTGAGAGTTTTAAACATACTGTGCAAGTAATAAATTTATTTGTTTTCCAACACACTTCAGTAAGACCTGTAAGGCCATGCAGCTTGTTGTTTTAACACTGTTTGCTACTTTGGATAAATAATTCCAATATTTATTTAACTTGCAACTGTTTTACTTTTTGATATTATAATTTCCTTAAATGTCGTACTCCTCACTTTTAGTCTATTGTGACCGTAACTAATTGGCGAGTGTGGGGCGGTACAAAACTTACCGACAAAGTCATAGAGTGCAATTCCCGACCATATTATTTTCCTAATTTACATTATAATATCGTTGTTGCTAGTTAAAATTGTTCATAAATATTTAAACTCATTATTATTATTTTAAAATAAAACTTAATACTATATTTCATAGTTTTGATTTATTTTAAACCATTATCCCTACTCCGTTTTAAAATGAATGTATTATATTCTAACAAACATGATACTAAATAGGCTATGTATCTCTAACCATTGCTTTAGTAACGGATGCAACAAACATAATTATAAATCTGTCAGTGACGTCATTTCAGGCAGTGCATACTCTGATAGCTCTCTCTACAGTTGTAACTGAGCACAATTACATTATATACTGTCTAGTTTTCGTAGGAAAGGCTTTTATAAAATACAATTATATTATTTTGGCCCAAAATGGCTTTTTTTTACTATTGGTATTTTTTTGAATTGAAAATATACACATGGACACGGGAATCGAACCTGTTACCTTTTGGCTTAGAACGCCAATGCTATAACCATTGGGCTATCCAGGAGTCGCCCCGTGCTTAAGGTCATTCTACACTCATGTTTTAAGGCAGCGTGTTGTGATGGACATGCGGACAGGCGTCATTTTTCAATTTAAAACACATGATATTTAGATGCGGGTATAACCGTAACCAATAAATATTATAGCTTGGTTATTTAATTAATATATTATTATTAGTTTTATTTTACAAGTAAAATACATATCTTTTTATCAAAATTGGCAGATGCATATCACATAAATTTATGTATGATTGAGTAAAAATATATGTATTGTAAATTTTCTAGTGGTCAAATAAAGATCTTCCTATAAACATTAAGCTTCTATTAGTGCAGGAAATGATTATCTACACTAATATTAGATTGTTTAATCTATATTGGGATCAAACTCGGGTGTCATATATCTGTAGTAAATCCCGTATCCACTCCACTGTGGGCTCAGTTCAGCAACAAAAATGAAAAAATGAAAAAATATGTAAATATTAATACTTTACATTCTAACCAACACTAGCGGGCACGCGGACCAAATATCAAACTTATCTAGTTTGGTTTTTCGATGATAGGAAGGTCAGGTTCAAATTCTGGCCTAAGGAACTATGGGTGGTTCATAATAAATGCTTAAATATTTTTCCTAAACGCAGATACTGATACATTTCCTCTAAGGCATACCTATCCCATTTGTGTGATGTATATGACCCGGACACCAGCCTCGGTACCGTAGTTGGCTAACGCGCTTGTCGTGTTGAGCTCGACTGCTGAGAACGGGGAGATCGAGGTTCGAATCTCGGTCGGGTGAACTGGAGGTGGTTTTTCCTAAATGGTTTTCTACTCTTCCTCCACGAAATTGCGGGTTCACTTCCTCTTATTCAACCGTCCCAATTCCTAATCCATTAGCGTAATTGAGTACTTAAAAGCGTATAACCCGAACGCGTAATAAGACGCGATGCTAAATAATAATAATAATAATATATGACCCAGACGGATATAAATAAGTAGAGACAAATTATATATATATTAAGTAATTTTTATTTATGTTTCACCCGTTTGGGTATTAATTGCGGTAATAAATAATGGATGAGGAAGGTAGAATGTACAAAAGATGAACCTACAATAAGCTTAGAGGAAGAGTGGATAAAGATTTAGGGAAAACTACAATAACCTTATTAAGTTCTACCGGGATCTGAACCCAAACCTACAAATCATTGAGAGCCAAATCTACTCAACCGTGAAATTGACACCTTGAAATTGACACCGAGATTCCTAAATGTGGGGCCACAAGCGATTTTTTTTTTGCAGGTAGAGGGTCACGAAATATTCTTTTATTTGAATTTTTTGAAATTATTTGAAAATAGAAAATCTTAAGGAAATGGAAAATTGAAAAGAGGGGAAAAAAAGGTGAAGGGTAGGGTACATAAGGTGCGTAATATAATAATACGGGAATCTGGTTTCCTGTTCGAATCTATGACGTGAACGTCAATGAAATCGTAAATACGTCTACGTTTACGCACATCGTCTACGACACATTATGACGAATAGATAGATAAATGTTTGTAAAATAATATAAATTAACATTCTTTTAAGGCAGTTGTTACAAAATGATTGAATTTTAAAAAAATACCTCCTTAAAATATAATATGTTAAGTTAAGGATTGTTGTACGGACGTTTCATGTCGTATTTATCTGACGTTAGACACCCGGACAAGAGCGTCGACAAGACAATCCACAAAGCGTCGCGACGCCGGTCGTCCGTCCTGTCAAGCCCAATTGACTTCCCGCCACCCCATATGTCCTTCTGTTTAATTGCTTCGTTGCTTTCTACGCTTTTATTAACGCCCTTCCATATATATATTTTTTTCTACCGCCTTGACGTGTGAGCCACAGCAAGCGGTCATTTGGATAAACGCGATCATAAGGTCTACGGTATCAGTCTCACAACGAAAAGGATTGGTCACGATGGCTGGGCTACAATGGTGAGGTAGTTTGCCACCTGTGGTTTCCCACTTGTGATTTATTATTGTAATTTTCTTAACTACCTAAATTCACGCTATATTAAAGGGAGAAAAATGTATTGCTGTGGTTACGTTAAAATACCGATATGTATGTCAATTACTCTACCCTTTAATAGTGACGTATATTATAGGACTAGACCCTTCCCCCTTCTCTCCCCCCCCCCCATTATTATTTTCAACACACATATTGAAGAATCATCACCGACTCTACCATAAAATATGAATGACTATCGAGATTTAAATTAAATTTTCAAAATAAAATATAGCCTATGTTACTCGTTGATAATGTAGCTTTATATTGGTGAAAGAATTTTTAAAATCGATCCAGTAGTTTTTGAGTTTATCCATTACAAACAAAAAAACAAAGAAACAAAAAATCAAATATTTCCTCTTTATAATATTAATAATAATAATAATATATTATTAGTGTAGAGAAAATAAACAATACTTTATTGCTATGACCGCAAAAATATTGTTTTTATAGTTTTTTAAGCACCACGTTTTACTACCTGTTCAGTTTATATGCATATTTACTAACTATGATAATGAGTTATGAAGCAGGAAGGAGGAATTTTAGAGGAAATACCCGAATTTACTTGGAGGGAAAATGGAAAATTATTTAGGTTTAAAAACCTGATTATATGATGAAGAGATGAAATTATAAATTCATAATATAATTTTATATTGTTTAGTAAAATATGTCTCCCCATATCAAACCTCATGGTTGACTACACATCCGGACGTATTTGAATTAGACTAATGAAGTAGAGACGTAAATGTTTAACTTAGAGTGATTTAATTTACGTTAAGTAATATTGGGAAATAATTTAGGAAAAACCACTTTGAATAAAATAGACCTAGATTTGAGCCACAAACTTCATCACCGGTGAATCAGACTAGATAAGCCTGACAATTAATCTACGTGCCTAACATTGAGGGTAATTAAGATATCAAGTAAAATTTAAATTGTGTAATATATTTTCTTAATAATTACTTGTAGTCAATTATGAAAAACTCCACATGAAAATACGGTCCAATTTAGACAGGAAAGATTTTTTTACAGTTAAAAAAAGAGCTATTAAAAACTTTCATACATTTATACATCAAGACATGTGATCTTAAAAATTTTAGATTTTTGATAGATAATATCAATTCCAATGTAGAAAGAAATATTGAGATATAGGGTGAAGATAGACTTAAAAAAACGATAAAGCGAAATCGAAAGAATGGAAGAAAGAAATAAAGGAAGAATAATAATAATTATTATTATTATTAGCACCACGTCTTACTACCCGTTCGGGTTATACGCACTTACGCTATTGTTTAATGGTGGGGTGATTGTGAGATGAAATGGAGGACCTACAGCTTAACGTGGAATCCGAACCACGGTGGAGGCCTGGCATTCCCCACATTCACAAGGTGTCTTGTCAGAGGTGAAGGAAGGGTTTGGTAATCAGATAAATCTTTGCCGGGACCGAGGATTGAACCCCGGACCCTTGCACAGAAGCCTGACACCTTACCCCTAGACCACCAGGTCACCCAAGGAAGAAGAAATACATACTGAGAGAGTCTGGGAGGGATATACCGAGAGCTTGTAAGAGAGAGAAATTGAGAGGGAAAGAGAAAGTATTTAAGGAAAGGGGAGAGAGAGATATTAAAGGAGAAAAAGAGAAATTTAGGTTTAAAAATCATAATAAAATAGGATATATAATGTAATATTTAATATAATACATTAAATGGCCACCAATGTTTATCGCAATGTTTATATTTTATAAACGTTTCAAATCAACCCAAAAGCGGATTACTATAGTTCCGCTCTTAAATTGAGAGTATAAGAACGCGAGTCAAGGAGATTAATTTTACAGTTTTTATATCAAATCTTTTTTTAGCCAAATAAATAAAATAATTGCTTCGTTAATCTCCTTCCCATGTTGGGTGATATCAACAGCTGTTATTGAATATCTGTCATGAGAAACTTTTCAAATGAAGAGAAAAAGTTTTCACTAAATTCCAGGACACCCTTGACGGATATTCATCAACTGTTGAGGTCACCATGTGAGTAAAATTAAAATATATTATTATATTGTGTGACGCCCATATTGAGCGCAGGAAGCGTACCCAAAGAACAACCATGAGGTCACAAGAGAAACATAGTTTTTATTTCAGTTGGTTAAATTACAATGATAGAGTTGGTACAATAGTATAGTTTACATAAAAGGCTTAATGAGTCTATGTTTAGTCTGGCAAAACATTGCCTGAGCCACCAGCTCCTTACAAAATATTAACCGCCCCCTCCCCTCCTCCCCCCACAGTGGGAACGTTAGAGTGAATGTTTGATGTCTAGATTCAAATTTACCGCCCAAGGGCGCGCTTACATCCATAAACACAAGATGGCTGACACATTTAGTTTTGAGTGCCCATAGCATTAACTGGCGTTTAAATTAAATATGTAAGATAAAGTGCCCATTAAATTTAGCTTTACATCCCTATAAATATATACATTACTTAGCGGCCGAATACTTTATACACAGATCCCAACAATGGCCGTTGAGTGCTAATCCTAAGTAACGAAGCATAACCTAATATTACAAATAAGTTTTAGATGTGTACAATAAGTTCCGCAAACTCCCGTTGCGCCCATGATAACCTAATCAAACAATAGCACATAAAATACCCTTATAACTAAGTGAAATTATATCGTCTTAAAATACCCAAGATTATATCAAACGATTGCTAAGATACGCTAAGTTAAAGGCTCGGGCGCACCTAGAGTTAAAGTCGTACTAAGTCTAACATGAATTCCCCAAGAAAATTACTATTATAAATCCGTGGTTCACCCACGTCAAACCATAATAGAATCCCCATTCATTAACATGAAAATATTAAAGAAGCTCCAAACCGTAATTTTGAATAATGTCCCTCCCCATATTTAAATCCAAACAGAATTTTGAATAATTTCCCCAAATATTAGTTCTAAACCAGCACCCCCACCTGGTAAGAGCCAGTGATACAATGAGTGATATATAAAATAACACCCGCTGTTTTATAGCACAAACAGGTCATACACGTTCTCAGAAGAGGGGGAAAGGAAGGGGAATACACTGAACAAAAGGAAGGGTGAAGACTAGCGCTCTGGACGTATCACGGATAGCCCAGCAATTACTCGGCGAAACTAGAACATCCCAGAAGCGGAGTCGGATGTTAGCGAAGTCAGGTTGGGAACTAGTTTATTGTGGGCTGGGCCTGAACTTCCTGCGAGGCGCTGACTTGGTTCGCGTCTCAGTCTTCTTCATCCAAGCTACGGGAGTGCATGTGTTGGTGCGTGCGTGTGTGTCCCATCCGACGGGGAGGGGTCTTGGTCAGCCTTGGTGAGTGTCGAGCCTCCATAATACCGGGTTGTTGGTTTTAGATGTTTGTTATTTGGAACATCGTTACAATAGAAGAAATATTTTATTTATTTTGAACAAAAAATTTTTTCTATGAGAACTGTAAAAATACTGTCCATAATTAACGTTCCTTACCCTGTCACCTTAAGTACAAACATGGATACTGGGTTCTCTAAGCCTCTCTGTTGATTGAAACCGACGGCGATGCAGTGAAACTTCCCTGGTGGCGATATCAAGCAACAAGCACTTGAAGTATTAACGAGGAGTCACTGCCTCACTCTGATATTCACGGTGACTTAGTGAAACTTCCCTGGTTCCGATATCCAGCAACAAGCACTTGATATATTCAACGAGGAATCACTGCCTTACTCTGATCTTCACGGTGAGTTAGTGAAACTTCCCTGGTGGCGATATCCAGCAACAAAGCACTTGATATATTCAACGAGGAATCACTGCCTTACTCTGATCTTCACAGTGACGTAGTGAAACTTCCCTGGTGGCAATATCCAGCAACAAGCACTTGAAATATTCAACGAGGAATCACTGCCTTACTCTGATCTTCACGGTGAGTTAGTGAAACTTCCCTGGTGGCGATATCCAGCAACAAGCACTTGAAATATTCAATGAGGAATCACTGCCTTCCTCTGATCTTCACAGTGACGTAGTGAAACTTCCCTGGTGCTGATAGCCAGCAACAAGCACTTGAAATATTCAACAAGGAATCACTGCCTTCCTCTGATCTTCACAGTGACGTAGTGAAACTTCCCTGGTGGCAATAGCCAGCAACAAGCCCTTGAAGTATTCAACGAGGAGTCACTGCCTCACTCTGATCTTCACGGTGACGTAGTGAAACTTCCCTGGTTCCGATAGCCAGCAACAAGCACTTGAAATATTCAACAAGGAGTCACTGCCTCACTCTGATCTTCACAGAGACGGGAAACTTAACCGGAAGCGGATACATTTCTTTTAATGGATTTACTCCCGTGCCCCCATCTATAATAGATTTTCTAGATATCAGCACCTGTGACTTCTTGCCTACAGTGAACTTAAGAATTATTATTTTTTAAGAAATGTTCAATCTTTTCTATGGGATAGTGAGAAGGAGGATATTTTAAAGAATTAAACCTGCATTTGCGTGGTGGAAGGTTGGGAAAACCACATTTTTAGCCTCCTCACATCCACCTACCTGCATTGAAACAGTTCAAGACTCAAACTTGGACCATTATGTCAGCTGCAAATGGTTTTAATGTAATTCCGATGCTTTAGAACACTACTTGGGGCCTGAATAAAGCTGTTTTAACCACTCCTCGCACGGGGAATCTATAAAGTATCTTTTTTATGTTTAGTACATAAAATTAACAGCAAGGAATAGTAAGTAAATCTTAAAATTATGTTTAAATATTAATCTTGTACTGGTTTGGATTGTGATACAATACGATAAAGTAGGCTGACTAATACACAATGTCACGGTAGAGATATAATCTGAACATGTTTTAAAAGCTGACATTTCTTTTGGAGATTAAGTTTATCTCCGCTAAACAAAATACCTGTTGGCGCTAGTAAATAATTCGTTGGTAAAGGGTTGTATTTAAATCCAATTAAAAGTATTTTAATATATTTTACCGTAACCGCACCGTTTAACATTTTACCCCACTTACCCTTTTTACCTATACTACCAATTTTTCCCATTTTGCAATTTGTACACCTTTTTAAATTTTTGTCCTAAGATAATATCCTTTTCACCCTAAAGTAATACCCATTTTACTTTTTTTAACTTATTTCCCTATCTACGCTTTTACCCCTCTTACTTTTTTCCCCTTTTATACACTTACCCTATTCACCTTTTCTACCCCATATATACTTTTTTCCTTCGTTAACCTTTATATTCTTTTACCCTTTTGAAAATTTTTAATATTTTTATAATTGTATTTATTTGATCCTTTTTGACATTATACCTTTATTATTATTATTATTATAGCATTTATTTTTGCCCTTTTTACCATTTTTAAACTCTTTTCCCTTTTAAAGTGTTTGACCCACTGTGTGCTTCTTAACATTTTTACATTTTGGTCCTTTTTTGTACATTTTTGCAATTTTTGCACTTACGGTAGTATTACCCCTTTTAGTTCGATATACTTTTTACCACATTTACTAATTTGACCTTTTTGTACCTTTAACACCCTTTTGCATAAATTACCCAGATAAATATATTAGGATATAAAGGTTAAAAAGGTTAAAAGTATGTAAAAATATAAGAAAGTTAAAAAGGATGAAAAGGAGTAAAAATAAGCTTTATTCGGTTTATTTTTAAAGGTAAGAAAATTAGTAAAAATGGCTAAAACTGGTAAAAGGATAAAACCTTACTTTCTCACTATCTTACAGGTAGAGAGAGTATTGTGATCACCCCCACGAATCCAAAAAAGTGGTCTTTGACTTTCTGTCTATCTGTCTGTCTGTACCTCCAACTAGAGCCTAAACTATTTTACCGAACGGGCTAAAACTTGGAATCTAGGGTTTTCATGGGGTTGGGCCAAGGGGTTTTTGGAATTTGATATCTAACCCTAAAATTAAGGGCAGTTTACTGATGATCAAAAGGAGAAAAAGTCGATTTTATCAATATCGAAAATAAATATTTTGATCAAATTTCATTTCTACACATTTATAAATATTAAAAACAAATTGGCTTCTCTCAATATTTCGGCAAAATGACTTTAAGCCGGTCTGATGCGTAAATTTTATTTTTTTATAATGTCTCCTAAATTATTTGAGACATTAAATTAAATATCGTTACAAATATGTAGATCTCTTTATAATACAAATATTTTATAAGAAGCATATTTTTATAAAACCAATACATTTCAAGCTCTACACAATATATATATTTTTTAACTTTTCAAACACAAAAGATAAAGGTATTGCGACCGCAAAAGAAAATCTAACCTGAAATGTTGATGGATTTCGATGTCCCAAGACCCCCCCCCCACCGCCAAACCCTAGAAAGCTGTCTCTGCAATGATGTCTGGCTGTGTGTCTGTTTAAACTTAAAATTAAGAGTAGTTTAAGAAAGTCCAAAAAGAGAAAAAATCGATTTTCTCAAAATCAACTCTGACGATTTTAATTAAAACTCGTATATAGGTGTTGATTAAGATTATAAATAAACTGGATATTTTCATTTTACCATGATAATGAATTTTAGGGTACCTTACAGAAGCAGAATCTTCCGTATCTTCACAACTATTTGAGATACTGAATAAATTATCATTGCAAAATTGTACAACCATTAAAAATTAAAAACTTTTATATGAAATATATTTTTATAAATTCAACAATTTCTGAGATATTGGCTAATATATAAATGCAATTTTGTGAGCTGAATTTAAAGAGACACTACTTAAGCTATAACGTAATAATTCTCCAATGCCATAGAGTCATTAAATATAAGTAAGTCTCTAAACATTTATGTTGTTTTTCCATAAACCTCTTAGGAGAAATGTTTTCACAACAATGATCTATATCCATTTTAGACTCAATAATCAATATTTTAATTTTTTATTGGTCAAAATTTATAAATGAGAAATTTAATAGCAATTTGATGGCATGAATATTTGCAAAACCTAATAAAATATCGAAAAATTTAACCGGAAGTTGAAATTTTAATATGAAGTATTGACCATTGTGGACCCAACATTGATCTTTTAATATTGGTCCAAACACAGAAATGAGAATATTAATTCTTTAAAAACAAAATTATAAAATTTAAAACCGGGACTCAAAAGTTTTACCAAGTATAGTGCAATTTATGCTTGGGTTTGCTAGTGTATATTATTTAGTTTCATGTGACCTGGCGGTCTAGGGGCAAGGTGTCAGACTTCTATGCTGGTGGCCGGGGTTCAATCCTCGGTCCCGGCATAGATTTATCTGATTACCAAACCCTTCCTTCACCTCTGACAATACATATTGTGAATGTGGGGAATTCTTGGCCTCCACCGTGGTTCGGATTCCACGTTAAACTGTAGGTCCTCCATTTCATCTCACAAGCACCCTACCATTACACATTAGCGTAAGTGGGTATAGCCCAAACGGGTAGTAAGACGCTGTGCTAATAATAATAATAATAATAATAATAATAATTAGTTTCACATTTATTTAGAGTTTTGAGTAAATATCATCATTTTCAAACAATAGAGCGAGAAAGTCCGTGCGGAGTTACGTACCATTTATTTCTAATATAATTTAAATACTAAAATTCGAAAAGATAAAAAAAATCTATTTTATGGCTCTATTTATTTCTCTTTTTTCAAATAATGACGCAAAATTCTTATCCAAAATTGGATAAGATAGATGACTTGACTTAGAAGCTACTTACTTTTACTTGATAGCTTAAGTGTCCGCATGGTCTAAGGTGCTATTCTCCAAATAAACTAGACTACTGGTGAAGGGTAGATTGTGGTTTGATCCCGGTCGGATGTACTGAGGGTGTTTTTTTCCTAAATGCTCTTCCAAACTCTCTCCACGAAAATTCTAGTACATTTCCTCCAAATCAAACCTTACTCATCCTTAACAGATTAGCGTAATAAGTATATGTGCGTCCAAAACCATGTAAGACGAAGTACTAATAAATCTAAATATGCATAGTAGACCTGTTTTATTGTTTCTTAAAGTAGACTACAGAAGACCATACCTGATGCGACACTTAATTAGAACTGTATCCGTGGAGTGGGACGGTTTCTTAATTAACTATCTAAACTAATATCATTAACTAGCAGACTCTATACATTATCTTAATAATTCGGGTATTCATATTGTACCAGCCTAAATATATTGACACATTTCAGAAAAATGCTGCGTAGCATATGTTTCTATACTGTTTTTAATCAAACCGTTGATAGCCATTTGTCCATGTTAAGGGCCATATTTAATGGCTAGTGTTTCGTTTATTAAATTGTTCTACTGTGAAATATAATATGCGCTATTAAAATGTAAACATTGCAACTTCTATACGTAGTGGTCATCCGTTTGTAAATTAACCAGATGTTGTTGCTTGGATATTAAATAACCATATGTATTGTATTGTGTCAGTGAAATTACAAAAAAAAATGTAATATATTGTTGGCTCTATAGATTAAAGTAACATAATATTGTTAGTTAATTTGCATATTGATTGTTTATTTACTACCAGATTACACGGATTTTTTTATGTACCGCTGTGATTATGGAAGATATAGTTCCTGTTTTCATTGAGTAAAGGTTTAAAATTCGATTTAATCCCATTTAGATATTTATGTGTTATTTTACATTTTATTGTTTGTGTAATGATGTGGACTGAATATATATAACTAGTGGGTCAATGAGTTCCTAGTGTCATAGAGTAAGAAATAACAAACTGTAATGATCGATTTCAGAATATTTACAATAACAAGTAATCAGAAAAGATATAATCATCGTATGGTTAAAAAGGTGACAAATATCCGTATTAGTGTACACGCGGGCTAAATGTAGGGTTCACCTATTCTGGTTTTAACAGTTTCAAGATAAACATAGTACATTTTTTTATGTTAGAGAACCCGCCTCGGTGGCGTAGTTGGCTAACGCGCTAGTCGTGTTGAGCTCAACCGCTGAGGATGGGGAGATCGAGGTTCGAATCTCGGTCGACTGAACTGGGGGTGGATTTTCCAAATGTGGGTTCACTTCCTCTAATTAAACCTTCCCAATTCCTAATCCATTAGCGTAATTAGTATTTAAAGCGTATAACCCGAACTGGTAGTAAGACGCGGTGCTAAATAATAATAATAATTCTATGTTAGATACTATTCATTGTTTTGTTTTAAAATGTTATTTCTATGTTTATATGAAGTTAGTAGTTTTTTATTAGCTATAATAGGCATGCATCGAATACTACGATAGCCTTAAGGATTAATTAATTGATTTTATATTAAAAATGAAATAATTATCTCACTTTAATTTTGAACAGGAGAGAGGGTTATATTATTTTTACTGTGAAAACTGTTAAGTTCCCATCCCACAGGAAAATATATATATATATATATATATATNTCGAGTATGATTTCCAATAGAACTCATTATGATATAATGAGACCATTTGTTTTCATCTGCGCTTTTGTCATTTATTGAATAAAATTACTCTTTTTTGAATTTACGTATTTTTACAGATTCCATTTTTGTTAATGTAGTTTACTTCCTCTCCCTTTATTACCTTCTCATGGTCGGGGTGATAACAAGACGTAGAGAGGGTGTAACATCTTAAACCTCCTACGCCGAAGCAGGTGCTCCACTAGTAACTCTAGTCGGCATGACTCTTCTTACGTCAAGGGACTGGACTCAAACCACCGACTCTCCGAGCCACACCGCGCCACACCACATTACACTTATATCATCACTGAGGGAACTGCATATTTAATATCGGAAACCAACAGCGTTGTAATTCTATCGTTTTCGTGTGGTAAATCTCCCCTCAAATATAAGACAAGTTTAGCAACGCTGTTTAGTCAATGTTGCCAGTAACTCCTTATACCAGCAAACCACTTTCCGACATAACTGAGATCGAGGAGATTTGGCAACAGTTGACAGAGAAAGAACGAAGATATAGCTTTTCTCCATAAGACCTGCAGCTCCCTCAGCTATGATATTGGTTGTAGCGCAGTCTGAAAGTGAAATCACAAAAGCCTCAACCAAAAGTAATTCAATATCTCAAACAAACGGTACATTTAGCTAATAGCAGAAGTTCCCTGCTTTGCCAGGGGTAACTAAGCAATACGCTTGTCTTTGCTTCAGACAGACAGACAAGAAAAGTCTTCATTTAATTTCTTCTGATCCAGTTTTTATAAATTTAAAAAATCTAATCAAAAATCTAAATTTCCAGCTTCAAGGTGCATATTTTCGTACAAAGGGGCTACTAATTTTTAAATTTTAGACCTTTGCGTACGGTAGATATCGCACAATTCTCATAACCGAGAGACAAACTTTTTAATATACTAATATAGTTAAAATATTCTTACAAATAGGGTATATTTCACACATATATTTTTATCCAGCTAGTTAAGCTACTGCCTCTTACAGCAATTATTATAGTGAACTCCAAATAAATCGTAATTTTCTTGACCTTGAAACAGATAAAGAGTGCAATGAGCAATGAATCCACTGGGCTTAGAACCAATTCTCGGAAGTCGTAGTGCTCAATGGCATAATGTTTAGCCAGTAATACCCAAAGAATGAGTTTTAAATCTAAAATTGTTAGTACTACATCTTTATTACATCACGTCACGAGATTAATATTGTTTTAGGATTTACACTATTAATTAAAACAAACGGTGATATATCAAACGCAACCATTACTAAGCCTACGAAACCAAACCACTTTTATTTTAGTTTTTAATCTTTCATTCTAGCTGTCAAAAATATCATTCTCTTTCAATAGACTAAGTACGATAATATTAAGTATACGAGCTAGTTTAGTCAGTTTATAATAATATCTTGTTGATCAATGATTATTCTTTAGTTTGATGTATCATTTGTAATACATAATCTCTTAGCAATGTTTTATAGTCTTAAAATATGTCTAACTATGTAACTATAACCACACTTATGGATATGTGGGCAAAGTCGTTTGTTTCGTCTTGAGTGCTTGGTGGGGGGGAAGGGATAAAGGGCTTGAATTCCAGCTGGGTGTCCTGATGTTGAATTTCTTTATAGGTTTTCCATTCTCGCTCCATACAAAAAAAAAGTGGGTGAGTTTTCACTAAATGTTATCTACCTTAGTGTTATATTCGATAATCGTGAACATGTAGGGGGCAATTATTGGTTAGTTTTAAAATATATCAAAAAATGCTATAAATATAGACCCTATTAAATTTAGTATTACAAACAGTTATTTTAACTACAACACAAATCAACAGATAATTTACTTAATTACTTTATGGCATTAGGAATTCGAAAAATCATGCCCACACATACAAAAGTACGCCACCTATCTCTATCTTGAGCTAGTTATATCCAGTTCACCTCATTACACCCTATCTCTATCTTGAGCTAGTTATATCCAGTCCAACTCATTACACACTATCTATATCTTGAGATATTTCTATCCAGTCCAACTCATTAAAACCTATCTCTAACTTGAGCTAGTTCTATCCACCCCACCTCATTACAGCCTATCCCTATCTTGAGCTAGTTCTATCCAGTCCAACTCATTACACACTATCTATATCTTGAGCTACTTCTATTCAGTCCAACTCATTACAACCTATCTCTATCTTGAGCTAGTTTTATCCAGCCCACCTCAATACAGCCTATCCCTATCTTGAGCTAGTTCTATCCAGTCCAACTCATTATAACCTATCTATATCTTGAGCTACTTCTATCCAGTCCAACTCATTACAGCCTATCCCTATCTTGAGCTAGTTCTATCCGGTCCACCTCATTAGATTATCTATATCTTGAGCAAGTTCTCTCCGGTCCACCTCATAACAACATATCCCTATTTTGAGCTAGTTTTATCTAATCTACCTCATTACACCTTATCTCTATCTTGAGCTAGTTCTATTCAATCCAACTCATTACACCCTATTTCTCTCAGGTCTAGTCTAATGCTATTCTCCCATCTTCTTCTTCTGGGTCTTTCCATTTGGTTTGTCAGCTAACACCATGAACACGATTCTAGATTCTCCCATTAGCGCTGCATGTTACCTCTTCCCCCCCCCCCCCCCCCCCCCCCCCCCAGGGGTGCGGTGTTTTATTGTTTCTGGGCTTTTGTGTTTCTCTTTCCCCCCCTTGCTACATGTTCTTTTCGGGGTCTCTTTCACGTATAACCA
>CABFOV010000318.1:45002-55926 GCA_902141375.1 Timema poppense
CCCCCCCTCCGCCCGTAATTTACAAGATTGTAGGGTGACCTGATAATCTTGCTCCGGGGTTCAATCCTCGGTCCTGGCAAAGATTTATCTGATTGCCAAACTCTTCCTTCACCTCTGACAAGACATCTTGTGAATGTGAGGAATGCCAGGTCTCCACCGTGGTTTGGATCTCACGTTAAACTGTAGGTCCTCCAATTCATCTCACAATCACCCTACCATTACGCATTAGCGTAAGTGCGTATAACCCGAACGGGTAGTAAGACGCGGTGCTAATAATAATAATAATAAAAGATAGTGTTATTTTAACAATGTTTTGTGATGAGTATGTAACTCATTATTATTTAGCCTCCTCCACACCCACCATACTCATCCCCTTATGGACTAAGTATCTTCTTAAGTACCTTGTTTTCGAAAATCCTAAAAAAAATTCGCCATGTAGTGTAATAGACCATGTTTCACACCTTATAAACATGAAAATCACTAAGCTATTTTTAAGAAATCAACATTTATTTATTTTTAGTTTAAAACGGATATATAGTGCGTTGAATGCTCAAATTAAGTTTATACCACTGTCACGACATTTAAAAAAAATCATGTATTGGTTGTTTTATAAATTACTTCAGTTCATAAAACAATATCCTTAGAGACTATTAAAAATGTATTTTGTTTGATAGTAATCCAAAAATTACTTCTTTTATCCCAAACTATAATTTTATTAAACGTTTAAAAGTTTTTAAATTGTTTGTTATTGTAGGACTATAATAATTGTATTTCAAATTGTTGTTTTGTTGTTTAAAAAATAGCGAGTTCTGTTTGTATTGTCACATTAAATATAATATGAGTTTTCTAATATTCATTTTAGCTTTAGAATTGTAAAAATTTAACTCGACAAACTACCTCGTTTGGAGTATGAATGGAATTGAGCAAGGATTCTTTAAAACATACTACAAATAAAAGTATATATTTTCTTTCCCAAATGTGTTTCACATAAAATAACCTTTTTTACTAATAAATAAAGAAGTTTGACTGTGGTATAGTTTTAAAAATATATAAAATAATGGTTGAAAAATATGGTTCCAATAAATAAGATAGAAAAAAATTAGGTAGCTACCAAAAATATTATGACCGTACTTGCTTCATGCAAATTCGATTTTAAGAACTACATGAAAATGAAATATTTTATGATTTGCGTTACAAAAACGATTGTAGCTTTGTAACCCATAATCCTCTTCCTTACTCCAAAAAATAAAAAACTAGACACCGATTTAGACTGTCTGGATATTCTGTCTCAAAAAATACAATTATCTGAAATTTGTTGATATTATTCTTGTAGTATTGTATTATTATCTCCGTCCACGTTTATATTACTTTCAAAATATTTAAGTTTTTGTTTTAAAACTTTTTTTGGGAGGGTTGACATTTTTACTATAGTATTTTCAGATTTCCAAAACTATTTTATTGCGTTTGAAACTATATATATATATATATATTTTAGTCACATGCACTGGTGGTCACATGGTTTAAGGATATAAGATTATAGCATATCGGAATCGGTGACGGGATGGTAAAGTTTTTAATCTCGAAAGGGTTTACTGGAGGTATTTTACCATAAAATATAATTTATCAATTTTACTATTTATAAATTTCTACAGCAGAACTTTCAGATTTGGTTAAACATAAGAACTCCAACTATTCTTTTATATTTTGTAACACCAAAGTGACAAATTAAATTCACCATAAAATATTTCTCAAAATACAAATATTTTTTCATTCTAATATTTTTGTTTAAAAAATAAAGATAAATTAGTACCCTATAAATTTTAGCAATGTTGTAAATAAACCAAAAATAAGAAAAAATAAGTCTTACAAAACAATCACACAAACTTTCTAATATTGTGTATACAGCACGAATGGGAGTATCTAGAACCTTGATCGGGGTATTGACTGGCAAACCCGATGGTAGGAGATCAACCTAAATAAATATGGGAGGATAACATTAGAATGAACCTGAAAGAGATAGGATGTGATGAAGTGGACTGGATAGAACTATCTCAAGATAAGGATAGGATGTAATGAGGTGCACTGGATAGAACTAGCTCAAGATAAGGATAGGGTTTAATGAGTTGGACCTGATAGAGATAGCTCAAGATAGGGATAGGGTGTAATGAGTTGGACCGGATAGAGATAGCTCAAGATAGGAATAGGATGTAATGAGTTGGACCGGATAGAGATAGCTCAAGATAGGGGTAGGATGTGATGGGGTGGACTGGATAGAACTAGCTCAAGATAGGGATAGGATGTAATGAGGTGAACTGGATAGAACTAGCTCAAGCTAGGAATAGGATGTAATGAGGTGAACTGAATAGAACTAGCTCAATGTAGGGATAGGATGTAAGAGGTGAACTAGATATAACTAGCTCAATGTAGGGATAGTTGGCGTATTTTTAACTGTGGCAATAAACTTTCGAGTCCCTAATGCCATAGAGGAAGTAAATAAAAGAGCATAATTAGCTAGCCTACCATTCACAACTTATTTACCCAACGTAAAGGAAAGTTTGGAGATAGTCTGAAATCATCACAAAGTATACAAACTACCCCCAGGGGATCCGGTAGGCCTCGAACCTCGCTACTGCAGGTACTGTCCATGAAATATTATATGAAACCATTGTATATCTCCTCTCCCACAACCCTTAGTCATTTCCCACTCGCGAACAATGGTCCGCACCCATAGTGCGGTGGTCACTGATTTAGTACAGACCATTGTCGGGCTATTACCCAGGGAACCGCAGGGGAGGCAACCTCCCACACTGGAAATTACCGTCGGGACACATTAAGTGTAGGCGCGAATGCGGGTCACTCCTCGCAAACAAACCAACAAACAAACAAATAAACAAACAAAACCGTGAGCAACCGACGAGGGCCGGCAGATTCCTGCCCACCGCATTGCATTCCGACGCACGACGAGGAGGGGGTGGGGGGACAGACTCATGATGCTATTCCCTGACACATCTAGTACTCCTTCCTGTAACATCCACACTGAATAAAGGAGACCTCGGTGGTCTTGGGATAAAATGCTCCTTTCAGGACCCGATGATCGCGGTCTCAAACCCAGTCAAGGTTGAAGGATTTTTACTGGGCGGTAAAAAATTCGTAGCACAACTTCCTTCGGAGGAGAAATAAATACGTTGGTCCCATGTCGATTGTGGCACATAAAATAACCCTGGATGATACGTGTAAATACCTTTCCCAACGAGTTTGGTAAGTCATTTCTCTCTCGTTCACAGAAATTATCGTGTGCTAATATAATCAGTCTGGAAAGAAAGTGCAATTTAAATGACTCTAGTAGTAATAACAATAATAGTAATACAGGAAATCTAGGTTTTACGGTGAAAAGCTTGAGCTTCGCTCTATTTACCCGGTGTTGCCAAATCTCCTCCTTTTCAGTTATGTCGGAAGATTGTGTTCTTACGGTTGGAAGGATCTACTGGCAACACCGACGAACCAGCGTTGCAAAATTAGTAGTATATTTAAGGGAGTATTTGTCAAATGAAAACATTAGAATGACAACGTTGTTTACCATTAATAGTCATACAATATCCTTAAAGATTATATTCAGTGTGATTTACCTTCCTGTCACATCTAGCTCTCATGTGTAGCAGTATAATTTTTACATAGTGTACCGTGGCATGTGGTAACAACTTCAGTGCTGGACAGGAGACCCAGAAACATTGATGAAGTTAATATAAACATGTGTCCCGTTTGGCGTTGTTTCCGAGTTGTATTCATGTTTGTACTCCTGTAATGGGGAGCTGCTTGACATTATAGGAAGTATTCTTTAAATTTAAAAATGACAGCTGGGCACGTGAATCGAAGACGGGACCTTTGGCCTAGTATGCCAATGTTACAACCACTGAGTTATACAGGATAAGTCCAGTGTTCAAGGTCATTCTGTCCTCATAGCTTAAGACAGGGTATGTGATGAGTGTGTAGAAATCGAAGGTTACTTTAAGCTATGATTCATACTAACATGTAAGGAATCCGCTTCGGTGGCCGCGTGGTCTAAGGCACTACCCTCGTAATCGAATGGACTGCTAAATACGGGTAAATCGGTGTTCGATCCCTGTCAGGTGTACTGAGGTTTATTTTCCCCTTAAATGTTTTTCCATTTTCCTTCCACGCAAATGCTGTTAGATTATATTCAGAATTCTTCCTTGCTCATCTCTATCCCATTAGAATAATTTTCATTAATGCGTATAACCTGAACAGGTAGTTAGACGTGGTGGAAAAAAAACATAGAAGAATGTAATACTTGTTTTTGTGTAAGTTTAGTACTACCCTACTCCATTGATCACACAGTTTAAGGCGTCAATATTTCGATGGATTGGATTTCCATTGACTTGCAGGTTGAGGTTGTAATTTCAATCAGGTGTACTTGGGGCTGTTCTCCTACAACTTCACCCATACTTTCTTCGTGCTAATGTGGGTGAGATTATTACTCGTCCTGGTGACCTACTGGTCTAAGGGTATGGTGTCGGACTTCTGTGCTGGGGGTCCGGGGTTCAATCCTCAGTCCAGGCACAGATTTATCTGATTACCAAACCCTTTCTTCACCTCTGACAAGACGTGTATTAATCACAACTTGTGAATGTGTGGAATAGCCAGGCCTCCACCGTGGTTCGGATCCCACGTTAAACTGTAGGTCTTCCGTTTCATCTCACAATCAACCTACCATTACAAATTAGCGTAAGTGCGTATAATACGAACGGGTAGTAAGACGAGGTGCCAATAATAATATTACTCGTCCTGCCCCCTCAAAATAAGCCACCTTTCGTTAAAATGTAAAAATTAAAATAAAAAACTGTGTTTTTAAAAGTACTATTTAAAAATCATAGTTTTTAACAGTTTATAGCTCCTACTTGATAATTTCGAACTTTTTTGGCAGTTTAAAAGTTATTTATAACAGCCCGGTACACAATCAATTACGATATATGTTTTACTCTCGGTTTAATCAGCACTACTTCGCTTGCCGATGAGATAACTTATGGTTTGTGTGTCTTATCCTGTTTCCAGAAAGTTATATAATACCAAAGAAGAAGTACCGTATTGATCCGGTGAGTACTTTTGGAGTTTACAGAAAGAAAACAAACACACACATAAAATTAAAATGGATTAATTGCTCATTTTATCATTTATAATACTCAGAGAGTAAATAAAAAAACTCCACAAAAATTTGAATGACCAGACAGACCCTAGAGTCTTATTGCACATGTGTAAACTTGTGAAACATATTTATACTAAAAAAAATCAAGTAAATTTCAATCATAAAAGGTCAAATTTACCGTCAAATTAAAATATACAAATCTTGTACGGAATAATGACACAATAAAATGTAAAAGGTGTTTATGTACGACTTGAAATAAAATAAAAGCTCTTGATACAAAGTAGTATTCCAGACGTAACGATAGTGTTGATGTGAAAGTCGAGTTTTTAAATTACGTTGCAAATGAGACTCTGGACATTATATATTGATTACATTTTAACAGCATCTTTGATCACATTTTTATCACGTAGAAGATAACAAACAATACTAACATTAAAGGAGACTAGTCTTTTACAAGAGAGTAATAATAAAATATGTTTATATTAAAATTAGAAAACAGATTATTACTTTTCAAGTACTCATAGAATTTGGAGTTAAATTAAAAGTTTTAATAGTATTTAAAATAATTTTAATTTTGACAAATTTGGTTAGGATGTGATTAATTTTGGTCTTATTTAATTATGACTTAGATTCGGTTAAATTATTAGTAACGCACAAAAAAAGGACTAAATGGTTGAACTTTATCAAAACTAATATTGTATTTTTTTTTTTATTCTTATGTTGTTAGTAAAAGAATAAAATTGTATAATGTGTACATCCTAAATCCTTATTCTCGAGGAAAAATAATTCTTAAATTTGTCTGATATTTTTATTATTTATTGCTCTTCGGTTCAATTGTGTTTTCAAATTTAAAAAACCTTGTCTAATATCTCATTACATATTCTACCTCGACTGAAAATAAACGGCTTTCATTCTTTAAAAATTCATTTAGTAACATAGAGATCTTGCAAAATAATGTGGAATATATAGGCCCTTTTCTCCTTGTACATAATGAAGTGGGGAGATGTTTTTCATTGAAGGGCAAGGAAGGAGGGTTGTGGGATAGGGGGTTTATTTGGTGGCTGCCTCTATCTTAATAATAGTGAAGAAGAGCTAAAAAAAAACATAGCTGAAAAAATCTAAGAAGAAAATATAAAGCATTCTTCTCCTTTTTCCACAATTTACTAAGCTTCTTACTAAGACGAGATAATTATATCCCAAGAAAGAGCTAAATATTTCCCAATACGCTCACTTGAGCTTTTATTTATTTTGTGTACATGTTTTTTCATCGTTTTTTGTTTGTTTTGCTTTGGTAACATAATTTTAAACCGAATCGATCCGTTGACCTGATTCTTGTTTTTTTTGTAGAGTTTTTTTTCTGTACCCCATCCCGCATTATTCCTTGTAACCTTGTTCCTGGCGTAGGTCCAAAAACCAAACTGTTATCTTCAGGAGTTTTGGCAACACTGCTAAAAGTACTATGACCCAAAGTTGAAATATGGGGTGACTAAAAAATCTCCTTTTAGGGCAGAAGTCATCTTCTCTTCTTTTTTTTTATTGACGATGAGTATATTCGTTTCAGTATTTTTTCCATAAAGAGACAGCGTTTAGAAAATTGGTCATGATAGGTTTTTGATTGTTGACTCTATTGTGATAGTTTTATTATATTTGTATGAATCGAATATAGCTACTTATAAATGATTAAAACTATGCAAACTTCCAAATATATTATCTCAGTCGGGATTTCATCAGCCTACCCAGTTAAAAAGACCTGGTTGGACTCCTGAATTGTTAAAAACAATTATCATCAGTAAAACTAAAGTTTCACATTTTCACATAGATTAAATGGCAGATGAGAAATGTGGTACTGTATCTTTTTTAGATTCAGTTGGTCTGTAAGTTGTATACCTACATGATAACTTGATTCAGAAATTTCACGCTAGTTTTTCCACTTGATGTAAGCCATAGTAAGATCGAATTATATATTATTTTAATGGCAGACTGTACCGTTTCTCTTGTTGTAGAAAATGTATTTCATCTATAACAACCCATTACTTAAAATTTACGACGTGTGAGGGAATAAAAAGTACTTACACTCCATTTTAAAAAAATATTTAATGATCGAAAGAGATAAAAAGAAACTAAGTCTAGTATAAAAAGATTTGAAAGCCACCGCGATTAATTTTGTGAATCAGAAACATATAGTTAACGTAATTTAATTGCACAACTATTTTTATACGAGAATATGATTTTTTTAGTAGTTATTTACAATGTAAATAAGAGCTATCAAACATATTTATAAAATTATATATTTTATCTGAATAAAATATCTACTATACACTAGCTAGTAAAATATAACACTGAGTTTATTGAGGCTTTTTCCATTTGAAACGTCTTTTAACATTACATTTTGTTGTAATGTAAACTATAATTTTTTTTCAATCTTACATTTATTTATCTTGGATTTTGTTTTAATACAATTTATAGTACAATAATAAAAACGAGAGATATAAAATGATTAATTAACTAAGAGAAAAAAAGCATATCAATTTATCACACGACAAAAGAACTGTCTTTATGGGAATTACATCTATGAGAACTTTATTAAGTTATAGAATGTTACGTCTCTTTGTTCCAGTGCATTATGACTTTTTCCCTCGTAAAATGCGAGAAGCCATTTATATATTTTAACCATCAGTAAAAACAAGGAAACATTTCAGCAAAAAAAAAAAAAGTAAAAATGTTGATTGTTTTACTACCTGTAGAAATAAAGCTTTTATATTTCTAATTTAGCTGAAAATTGTATTTACTTTCTTTCTTGTGTTCATATTCTTCACCTTTTCTTTATCTTCAGAAAAAGGAAAATAAAAAATGTATATATTTTAACTCTTTTTTTTCTCCAGCCAACCAAACCTCAAACCTCTTACGAAAGTATATCTGACATTCCTTGGGGCATAAAAGAATAATGTTGCTCGGTTTATATTTCAAGACAGAGCTTCATCAAGATGTATGAGCCACAAAAAAAATAAGAAAAGAAGATTTAATGTACGTACACTACATGATATATAACGCATTTTCAGTCTGCTCGTAAAAAACAAGACTTAGGGCGTAATATTCCCCTATTAAAACTTAAATAACTATTACTGATCCAAGGATCTAGGGCTTGATCACCGGAAGGATTCAATACGTATTATTTATTCTATATAAAGTTGTTTAAAGTTTTGTGATCTCAATTTTGTGCTTAACCCTATTTTTTATATTTAAAACATGGAGTTAATCCGGCAATAATTCAACAACAAAAACAAAAGTATCTTCTTTTCTAACTAAAACTTATAGACGAGGAATGAGCCTAATTTAATTTCTCAAATATTCAAGGGGAAGCCGCGATTTCAGGGATAATTTGCACTCCTAATTTTTTTTAACATAAATCTGGTTCAGAATTAAACCACATTCAATAAGACGCGTGTATATAGAAATCCTTTGTTTTGGTTTATTGGCAATCTAGTGTAACATTTCTTCATAGTTTTAATTTGCACAATCTAACAGTGGAATCTAGAAAAATATGTTACAGTATTTTAATTTTTCCTGGTTATGCAGTTTAGTTCGAGTTTTCGATAATATGGGGTATACCTGGTCACGTTACTACTAAAGCCATCATCTGGCACCGTGGTGTATGTGGTCAGTGTACCTGGTTACGAACCTAGGGGTCCCAGGTTCGATTTATGGCTGATACCTTTTGTATTTTTCTCTTAATGGGTCCTAACGGTCACCAGGGGTTAGTAAATTATTCTTTAGTTAGGTTTAAGACTCTCACTGGCTCCACAACTCCATATTCACTATCATCCCATCATCTCATTGGGGGTACAACGTGTACACAACCTCCACAGCTGTACCCTGAACAAATCTTTGTGCCACAAATCGAATGCCATGTCCATCCAGGTCAGTAATTCTATACTCTAAAAAAAACTCAAACCATTGAGATTGTACTCTTAATGTAACTAAACATGTTAAACATATAAAATATTCATGGTGTATACTTACTTACTCTATAGCATTAAGAACTCGAAATTTCATTGCCGCTCTTACAAAAGTACTCCATCTATCCCTATCTCAAGCTATTTCTATCCAGTCCTCCTCATTACACCTTATCTATTTCTGGTATATCCTAATGTTACTAAGGTGTCAGACTTCTGTGCTGGTGGCCAGGGCTCAATCCTAGGCCCCGGCATAGATTTATCTGATTACCAAACCCTTCCTTCACCTCTGACAAGACATCTTGTGAATGTGTGGAATACCAGGCCTCACAATCACCCTACCATTACACATTTGCGTAAGTGCGTATAACCCGAACGGGTAGTAAGATGCGGTGCTAATAATAATAATAATAATAATAATATAATGTTACTTTCACGTCTGCATCTAG
Organism: Timema poppense; assembly: GCA_902141375.1. Classification (NCBI taxonomy): domain Eukaryota; kingdom Metazoa; phylum Arthropoda; class Insecta; order Phasmatodea; family Timematidae; genus Timema; species Timema poppense. The sequence goes on from CABFOV010000318.1 coordinate 54,566, forward strand.
TCTTACCAATAGTTTCGCCAGTCAATACCCTGAACACGGTTCTATATTCTTCCATTCGCACTGCATGTGCTTTACGAAACTTAATCATCATAACAATATATTGTAATGAGTACAGGGTATGTAAACTAATCATCATCAAACTCAAAACTTACTTCGTTGGCCGCATGGTTTAAGGCATCACTTTTGTGTTAGACCGGCCTGCTGAAGACGTGGAGATAGAGTTTACAGTCTCAATCGGGTTAGTTGAGAGTGGTTTTTCATCAATTATTTCCCACTTTCCCTTCATGCGGGTAAGTGCGGGTAGATTACTTTTAACATGCTTCCTTCCTCATCCCTACCCCATTAGAGTTATAATATCTCATATATACAAAGGTGGATTATTTTTTTAGCTTGAGTTTGATTATTATTATTATTATTATTATTATAACCACGTCTTACTACCTGCTCAGATTTTACGCATGTTAGTTTTATATATATAAATATATATACATAAAAATAAATGTATATATATATACATAAAAAATAGATATATAAATAAATGTATAAATATATATATAAATAAATGTATAAATATATATATAAATAAATGTATAAATATATACATATATTTATAATTTACATGCGTAAAATCTGAGCAGGTAGTAAGATGTGGTGATAATAATAATAATAATAATAATAATAATAATAATAAAACTAAAAAAATCATAATTTTTAATTCACAGCACTTAAAGCTAAAAGTGCCAGCCGAGCGTAACAAAAAGAATCACTTTTGAATGAAACTATTTTATTGTGAATTAGAAACGACTCCTATGTGAGCTTTTCTTCGTTTTAAGCTCAGGTTTCTGAAATGTATGTAAACGTATTCGTCGGATGTATTTTGCGCTGCTCTAGTCTGACTTTTCCTTTTTCACGTTATGGATTCAACCGTAGGCTAGAGGTAGCAACTCCACGTCATCTGGCATATTGAAACATCTCAGACAACCATCTTGTTGACTTCATCCTGAGTGAAGCTAAAACACCTCTTAGAATTAATTATATATAGAATACACATATTAAAATGAGTTATTTCTCACTCAGTCATGAGTAAATGATTCGAAATATAATAGCCATCTTACTGTAAGAACTTGGCTAGAGATTGTACGCCTGACGCTGATTTGAGAGGCCAGGATTCGACCCGAGCTTAATAAAATTATAAAAGATATATATATATATATAAATATATATATAAAGGGGGATATATATATCAAATTGGGGCTTTCCATACTATCTTTAGAGAGTTTCTTATGTTTTCCCTTTATATATATATATATATATATATATATCCCTTAATATATATATATACATCTTTTGTCATTATACAT
>CABFOV010000318.1:56103-86994 GCA_902141375.1 Timema poppense
TATATATATATATATATAATTGGGGCTTTCCATACTATATTTAAACAGTTTCTTATGTTTTCCCTTAATATCGTTTCAACCTGTGATATTGTGCTTTATTGTCATTAAGTCCACTTTCACCTTTGTCTACACTGAAAGGTAGCAAGCTAACCTTGCATTATTCTACTATGGTATGATTTATAAGGTAGAGTAATAATCTAATCTGTCAAGGTAAGACTGCTAGATTTCAGGCTAGACGGAGCGTGTTTCAATAAAATGAGTAGGACTGTTGTTATTTCTGTTGCAACCCACATACAAATTTATTTATTTTCTATAGGAAAATACTAAGATCTACATAAATAAAACTCTGGCGTGGTTTGATCTATATCTTGAAGAATTTTTTTCCCCTATGCAATTGTTAGTTGGTCTGTATGTATGTACGTGAACATTCTTTAGGTCGCAAATAGCAATAAATCAATCTCAAGCTTGTTGTGTTCGCTTCGTCTCGTATCGGAATGTTAACACTATTGAAATTCATTCAGATTGGATAACCAAAGTTTGATTCTTTTTTTTCAGAAATGTAGCTCTAGACTCCAATGAAAGTAAGAAAAAGGTCTGCACTTTTGGTTTTACAAAGTAATTTATTCAACATTGCCAAAATGGGTTTGCGATTTATTTGGATCGGCCTAAGATGAGTTAACATAATACGATTATTATATCAGGTATATATCATCATCTGATATTAAGCTAGTCTTTCATTTTATTTGTAAATGTGAGGATTTATTTTTTAAATTTTTTAATTTATTTAAGTCAATAGATCCACCACCCTCTCTATCAAACATGCGATGTCTACTTAAGTATATTTGTCACACGTCACTAAATAGATAGTACTCTCATACACATTTTCGTTAGCTATGTTCAAACAAATGATACGTTTACTCGAAAGCTTACAATCAGATTTTAAAAGTAGTTCTATTTTAGTAACACCATTTTTATTACCTTTTACCTAAGAAAGTATATTATATATTATCCCCTTATTTCCCCTCCAAAATTTAATCGGTGCATAGGCCTTCGGATATGATCAAACTATTTCCACACGTCCATCACAGACGCTGCCTTAAAATGTGAGTTAAGAATGACCTTGAGAACGGGATGATTCCCGGATAGCTGTGAGGATAGAGTATTACCATATTAATCCAAGGGTCCCGGGTTCGATTCCCGTGTCTAAGTGTCATTTTTCAATTTAAAGAATAAAATAACTATTGGATAGTAAGACGTGGGGCTAAGTAAAAAAAACCATTGCGTTCTATAATTATAAATCGAGTGATTGCTGAGGATATATATTTATATACTTCTATTTTGTTTGATTGGAAATTTATTTTATTGGGTTGATTATATCTTCTAAAATATATTAAATTGTACTTAAATATTGTATATCAGCTCAAAATAAGAGCTTCCTTCAATCTACAAAAAACACAAATGTGTTTTTATGTATAAGTTTTGTGAGAAATTTATGAATTAAGATTATTTAACCATTATAATTCAGATTATATTCAAACAATTACCTATTTTAATTGTAATTATCTATGAAACAATATCTCGAGTTTAATGCCTCTGATGATAGCTATACAAATGGAATATACTTAGCGTGGGCTTATCTTAAGAGAACTTTCCCAATTAATGAGTCGATTATACCTGCTGCATTGACCTCATAGTCTAACGCGCTCCTCTCTCAGTAGACTAGACTGCCGATGATGGGGTGATTGTGGTTTTAATCTCTGTCTGGTGTAATAAGGGTCGTTTTACCTAAATGTGTATCCACTTTTCTTGCAGGCAAATGTGACAACACTTCCTCTAAATATAACCTTTCTAATCCCTAATCCATTAGAAAAATTATTACAAAAGTGTATAACCCGAACGGGTAGTAAGATATGGTGCTAAAAATCTAGTGGATTTGAACACCAAGTTATAAATTAATATAGTGTTAGTTTACTGAAGTACTAATAATTAAGTTATTGTTTGAAGCTACTATAAAAATATATATTTGGCACTATATACCTTTCTATGGCTAATTCTTGATGAACCAGTCGTATTATGAAATGTTTGATATAAATGTAACTCTACATAAACGCTAACCACACCGGTGGTTGCATAGTCTAAGATAATATGGTCTTCAAATAATTATAATAAATTGGTGAAAACAATTTAGTAAGGATATAATATCGATATTGTGTGCTCAGGGCTATTTTCCCATTGCCACTCACTCTAATGCAGGCACGTTTCTTCTAGGCTATCCTCTAAATTCTTATCCCTTATAAGATTTTTATCACTGCATCTTTCTAGCGGTTCAGGTTATACGTCTATATAATTACTTTAATTGGGTAGGGATGATATAGGAATATTTTTAGAGATAATGCATGGAAGTAGAGTGAGAAACCATTTAGGAAAAAATACCTCTGTAGACACAACCAGGATTTGAAGCCTGACCTCCCCTTCTTCATCACATAGTAAGTTGATAATAAACTTGGTTTTGAGCATATTAAATAAACAATAAAAACAGAAAAACACATGATATATGAGGATAACACCAAATATTATAAACGTAGCTTTATTATGACCGGGTTGTATTTTAGTAGTATATTATTTAATATTGTATACATATTACGTGTTTTATTGGATGATTGTAAAAAATCTTCCCATGTTATAACACCCCAAAAGAAGTGTATACAATGGCAAAGTTTTCACTGTCGTTAGAAAAAGATCAAACGGATTATGTTTATTTTATATCTATAGTTTTATAAATATTTAAATATTGCTGCTCTAAGTCAGTTGGCTGAGTATGTAAATTTTAACTAGCAAATATATATCTCCAAATTAAAAACTGAAAATTTTATATGATAAAATAGATTATAGTTTACACATTTAGTTTAGTTAAGTTCGTGGTCTAATACTGAGATTTCTTTATTTTACAAACAAAAATTTTTACTCACATGCGTTTGGCTACTTGGCAAAAACAAATATTAATGCAGCTGAAATTTGACCTTAAATATAATTTTAAAGTGATTTAATGATAAAACCTTACAAAATATATATTATCCAAATCTTTCGCACATACTTTTTGAATGTGTAATCAAAATCAAATTTATTAACTTTTAATTGTTTTCTTTTTAGTAAAATTAGGTATTAAAATATCATAATTTTCTATAAACAATTTCAAAGGTCTTATATTTATTTATTTTATATATTTTTGGGTTAAAATAAATATTTACTTGTAAATATAATTATATCCCTTGACGTATTTTATTCATTTATCTAAGACTAGAAAAATTATAATAAATCAGGTGTAGCTGTTAAATTGAATATAATTATGTAGTTGTAATATATGTGAACCTCGCAATGTTTACAAACCAGTATAAAATGTCATACTCACAAAATCATGATATGGGACTCTGAGAATTGTTTTTCACATATCATTTTAAGTTTGTCTTCTCAAAACTTTATTTACTCGAATGTTAGTGCACTTTGCTACCTTCGACTTCTAATGCAAAAATAAAATGTTTCCTATATTAAATTTAACGAGAAAATAGTTATGTATATAACATAAATATTTTCAGGAAAAGCAAATAATTGAAAAATTGTGATACAGTTATTAAAGAGCATTTTATAAGCTTCTGCTTGCGTTGTAAAATTTAATCGACAGCTTGCTCTTACCTGATGGGTTTGGGGATAAAGGCATGATTCTCGTATAGTTTGGGTTCCTGTAACGGTGAGGCCACGGTACGAATACAGGTCAGGTGTGGTCAGGTGTTAAATATTTTAATAACCCTTTTCCACCCTACCTAATTTCTACATATACCACAATAATATTAATATAAATATAACCCGCTTCAGTGGCCACGTGGTCTAAGGCACTACCCTCGCAGTAGACTATACTGCCAATGACAGGGAGATATTGTTTCGAATATCGGACGGGTGTACTGAGGGGATTTTCCAATCTCCTTCCACTCAAGTTTGGGTACAATTCCTCTAAATATAATATTTCTAATCCATAAAACTATTGGCGTAATTTGTGCATAAACGTATAACCCGAACTGGTAGTAATACGTGGTGTTAATATATATATTTTTGCTAATTTATTTATTTGCGAATGACCTTGTGGGATTGTAATATGAGTTTATAAAATATGAGATATTAGCTGTACAATATTATACCACGTAACTGCCGGTGCAAATAAGGGACTCTTATGTTCTCTATAAGCTCTAACTGACAGTGTAACGAGCTTCATATCTATGGAACAATCAAATTTTAATAGGAAGGGCCTTCCTTACCTGACAGCTAGAAAATCTATTTGATCTACTTTCAAGTATTCATAAGTTAAGTCGTGTTATCTTCAGTTGTCCCTCTTGATATATGTATTATCAATATATATAAAGACCCGCCTCGGTGGCGTAGTTGGCTAACGCGCTAGTCGTGTTGAGCTCGACCGCCGAGGACGGGGAGATCGAGGTTCGAATCTCGGTCGGGTGAACTGGGGTGGTTTTTCCTAAATGGTTTTCCACTCTCCCTCCACGCAAATGCGGGTTCACTTCCTCTAATTCAACCTTCCCAATTCCTAATCCATTAGAGTAGTTAGTACTTAAAGCGTATAATCCAAACGGGTAGTAAGACGCGATGCTAAATATTTATAATATCTATAAAATGGTATTAATAATATGGTCAAGTCCAATCAAATTTTATAGCAAAAAAAAAAGTTTATATTATTTAAAATAATCTTTCTGTGAAAATTGGACTGTATATCTCTTCTAAAAATTGTTACAAAAAGGTCAACTGTGTTAGATTTTTTTTTTTTTTTCCAAACGTTACTTCTCTCAAATGAATAAAATGTTGGTTTTGTTTTTTTTTCTCCCTGCTCTTGTTTCCTTCTATCGTAAGAAATACTGTACCCGATCCTCGCCTTCACTTCCTGTCCAGACAGTGGGAATGTGGTAATTCTGGACGGTAGCAGCGCTGAGTGCTGGCCGGGGCTCACTTTTTTACAACCACTTCCTGCTCTCCGCTGAAACATTTTCCAACATTACTTCTAAAGACGCTCTGGAGCAGGGGTACACAACATTTTAAGAGACTATTCCAGAGACGCTATGCAAATGGGAATACACATCATTTTCAAATATTTATTTTAAAGACGCTCTTCATTGGCACTGCACAACATTTTTTTAAACATTTCTTCTAAAGACACTCTACAGCAGGATCACACAACATTTTCCAACATTTCTTCTAACAACGCTCTTCAGTAGCACTGCACAACATTTTTTTTAACATTTCTTCTAAAGACGTTCTACAGCAGGGCTACACAACATTTTCTAACATTTCTTCTAAAAACGCTCTACAGTTATACTGCACAACATTTTCTAACATTTTTTATAAAGATGCTTTACAGCAAGGCTGCACAATATTTCTCAACAATACTTTTAACGATGCTCTACAGCAGGGCTACATAATATTTCTCAACAATACTTTTAACAATGCTCTACAGCAGGTCTACATAATATTTCCCAACATTTCTTCTAAAGACGTTCTACAGCAGGGCTACACAACCTTTTACAACATGGTTTATATATATGCTTTAAATATGGGATGTACAACATTTTTATCGAAAGTCATAACTCCAGAATAGCTCTGCTGTTTCATTATCTTTTTTCGATTTAAATGTATAATTATTCATTAAATAATAATGTTTTAAATATAGTGGCTACTTATATATTTAACACTTGAAGCGATTCCTTTAAACAATGATTCTTGAAATTTTACCAATATTTTTTTTAATAAAATCTTATCCACCAAGAATGTAATACAAAATTATAGCTTTCAAAAATATTCAGTGATGATATTCATGTAAGAAACCAATGCAATGCGATAACACATTACTCTTAAACCCTTTCCTTTAAACAATTATGTTAGTGCTGTGTTATTTACACCCTTAAGGTGGGGTGATAAGGATTATGAGTTTTTATAGCAAAATAAATGAATGAATCAAACTTTTCTCCATTAGAAACATATAGATTAATTTCCTTCACGTAGTGACCTCATAATTTATTGAATATCTGTTAATGGTGTTCTGGAATTGAATGACCTTTTTTTTCTTTATTAAAATTTTCTAATAAAATGCTAATATATCCATGACAAAGAATTCAAAACTGTTGAGATTACTATGTGTAGAAAATAGAGATCTTTTGTTTTCACTGAAGCAATATTTTATTTATTTCACAGAAACAAATTGTTTGCTATGAAAACTATAAAAACACTTAGGTCTACCTTTTATTGAGTCTCTCTTCATCCCACTAGAAATGAACAGGTTGAATAGTCAGAATTGGGTTCACCAAAATTGCTCTTCGGGAGATATGGGACTTGCAACCACCACTTTGGGAAACCCTGTTTGTCTTAAGCACATTAAACAAATTATCTACAGTCACTTCCCCTCTCAGGCTACACCTGTAGTTCCACACTCTACCGCTTCTTCGAACCCTTTCTTAGAATTGCGTCTCTTTCACCCTTTGTCTCTTAATGTCACTATACTATAAAGCCACATGGCTGACTCACTCACTAACATTAATGTCTACCCACTTCCAGATGAGCTAGAAACTTAAAATTTGGCAAACTTATAACTTCTTGCCTGTAACCGACGGGAAAATTCCAAAAAGTTTATAAAAAACGTTTAACCCCTGAAAAAAATTCAAAATGGTGGAGCAACTTTAAAGTCGGTGCGGACCTTTCTTTGGAGGTCTTTTGTGGCTAAACGGTAGGACCTATTAAAAACTGATTGCACCAGAGCTAGATGTTTTGATTTTAGGTAAATTTTGCACATTTTTCTCACATTTTTTTAATTTTCAGACACATTTACCGGACAGCTAGAATCATTAAATTGTAAAAATAAATCAACGTTCAAAACAACGCTGGAATTACATTAGTTTACACTCACTGGAGGTTTGGGGGCGGAGCCCACAATGATCAAAGCGAGTTATATATATACAATTCTTGACTTGTAAGATGGTTTTTAATAAATTATAATACAACATTTACGGAATTCAGTTGTGAAGGAAAGCGAAGAAAATATTTGTTTTGTGTTTTTTCTGGTTAAAGGTAATTTTATGTGTGTCCATACAAGTTATACAGAGTGATTCCGTTTGTGTTTTTTTGCACCACATCTTACTACCCATTCGTGCTCTACACCCATGTACTAATTAGACTAATGTGTTAGGGATTATGAAAGTTTTTATTTAGAGGGAGTGCATCCGAATTTTCGTGGAGGGATATTGGAAAACAGATTTTAAAACCACCCTCAATACACCCAACTGGGATCGAGACCCGATATCCCCGTCTTTGGCAGTCCAGTCTAAAACTAGATTAGGGCGGTAGGCCATGTGGTGACCGAACCAGGAGATTTCCTCTATTTAAGAGGCTAATTTATAACGAAGGTTTCCGAACAAGCTGAAGTTCTGCTTATGAAAAGAAAACTTTGATGAGATAAACTTTGCAAACTTTATTTACAAACATAATGGCGACGATACTATCAGCTCTACGTCAGCTTACTATAAATTGCATATATATAAAGTAGGTCATCGATTTACACGAATTAATGATATTCGAATTTGCAGATACGCGATTGCGATACTTCTTCTTACGACTAGCGAAGCCATCTATCAATATATATATATATATAATTTTGCCAGCATCCATGTATTTAAAAAGTGCACATTAAATGCAATACAATGTAACATAAACCATTATGTTTTTGTGTCTTATGTTACATTGTGGCATTTAATGTGCACTTTTTAAATACGTGGATGCTGGCAAAATAAAACAAAAATAAAAACAGGTTTTGATAAAAAATATAAAATACAAGTTTTAGGTAATTGATTTGGTATAAAATACAGAATATTATCTATTAAATATTGTCTCGTTTCAGTGAGAATTCACTTTCCAGGTATCAGGAAGCATATATTAAAACAATTGTACTAATCTAGTTCACTTTAATACCATATGTGGTACACGCTAGCTCTAGCTCCACTGGATCTTTGTTTGCTAGTTCCTTTACCTTTATAATTGTTGTATGAATATCTACACCACCTTATTACGTGTAGCTCAGTGGTAAGGAGGTAGACTTAATGTCTAAATAATTCTGGTTACATCCCTTGGGGCACCTAAAAGAATTTAGTTTCGGTCTATGAGTTCGTTATACTAAGGTAGTTAATTTGTAAACCTTGCAGTAATAAGGTTTATTACCCACTTCAGGGGCAGCGTGATCTAACACTCTGAGTAGACTAGACTGCCGATGAAGGGAAGATCAAGGTTCGAATTTGGGCATATGTACTGAGGGTAATTTTTCTATAATGGTTTACCATTCTTCCCCCACGCAAATGCGAGTACATTTATTATAAATTCTACTATTCTCATCTCCACACATTAGTGCAAATAGTACAAATGTGTATATCCAAAACGGATATTAAAACTTGGTGCTAAATATTTAGATACTTTTTTATTCTTTCCCGTGAGCTCTTTTTACGTGAGTTATTTGACTTTCTGTTTTTCTTTTCCCTTTCAGTCATTTTCTTGTTTGCAAACTTTTTGCTAGTTAATTATTTGTACTAGACCTAAAGTTTTAATCATTAACTTTAAATTTTTAAATTAAAGACATTTTCTAGTAATAATAAGTTTAGTAAAATAGTATAAAATGTTTTGAGTGAATCATAATAAATTAAAAATAAACATGAATTTTATTCGTATAATTTTTTTAATTCCCAGCGTCCTACTAACTACTCGGACTACATATAAATTTAGAATAGTGGTGTAAGTATTTGGAGCTTAGATTTAAAAGTAAATGTATTCATATTTTTATAGAGGTAGACTGAGAATAAAATTAGTGAAAAGAGTCTCAGTATAGCTGGCGTAGATTCAAATCCCAACATTTCGTTACCAAAAAAACTTAAGAAGTAACATTTAGCTTCTTTTTTTTTTAAAGTAAATGTATTCATTCCCACTAATATTGTTTTGGTTATTCATAAGGTAAAAAAGATTATTTTTTATTATTATTAAAATATTTAGATTTTTTAGTAATTATATTATCTTATATTACTAATATTATAAATGCGAAAGTTTGTGTGTTTGGATGTTTGTTACTCAATCACGCAAAAACTGCTGAACGGATTCGAATATAAACTTTGTACGTTGGTAAGAGTATGTCCTGGAATAACTTATATGACTATTCTCAACCATTCATTTTACATTAAATTTACATTACTAATGTTTAAACTTTTCGTATATATGAGATTTTACGAGTAAATATGAATGTGATTATAATTAAAATATTACTTTATCTCACCATTTTTTTAAAGTTAGTAAAGATTAGCTCAAAACGAAAACTTACGCACAAAAAATACAAATAAACTTTATCATAAAGGTGACTTTGTATTTACACGTGAAAACCACCAAATACATTCTCAATTTTTCGCTCTGTAAAATATTTTGCAGGTTAGATGGTGCTGTCAGTCATTTGCTATTTTTATGATAAAAGTTCAATAGGTTATTTTTTTCTAAGTTGGTAGAGTATTTTCTGCAAAAACATTACATTAATTTTACAATACTAATGTTTAAACTTTTCATTTAAAAGAGATAAGTTATAAATTGTGATTTTAATTCAATTTTACGAGTAAGTATGAATGTGATTATATAATTAAAATATTACTCACTTTATATTACTTTACCTCACCATTTTTTTAAAGTTAGTAAATATCAGTTCAAAACAAAAACTTACGCACCATCTAACTTTCAAAATATTTGTACAGAGCTAAAAATTGATAGAAATTTTGTTGTTTTCACGTATAAATACAAAATCACCTTTATGATAAAAGTTCAATAGTATTTTTTGTGCGTAAGTCTTCGTTTTGAACTGTTCTTTACTAACTTTAAAAAGGTGAAGTAAAGTAATATAAAGTTAATGGATACTAACGGATTTGAATGAAACTTTGTACGTTGGTAGAGAATGTCCTAGAGTAACATATAGGACTATTCTTAACATTTGATTTTAAATAATAACAAATATATGATTATAATGTGATTTAAATGATGTTATTAAATAATTTGTGATTTAATATTTTGTAATTAAAGTAAATAGTAATTAGTGTGACGTAGTTTCATACTAATAAATAATAAATATGATGTGATTTAAGCTATGTAGTTCGAAAAGAATATTATTTCATTTATTTATTTATCTTACTAATTATAAGGTAAAATTTGTTAATACATATATAATTGATAACTTAAATAATATATATTTCTTTTACTACGAAATATTTAAATGTGAAAATTAAAATACGGCAAAATTATGTACAGCTATAACTGAGATAAACGCACATATATTTGAAGAAAATAAAGTTTGATTTATGACCAAAACAATTTAGTTAAAAATTAAAAGATTTTATCAATTATTATTGCGGGCGAATCCGCGACGGGTAAAAGCTAGTTTGGATATAAATAAATGTTAGGTTTAAAAATAAAGTTGCACAAGCCTGTAATGTTAGTCAAGAAATTGTTATTAGGAGTTGCATGAAACGTGTGTGTGTGTGTGTGTGTGTGTGTGTTATCACTTATTACTGTCAATCCAGGATATTTGCCTATTACCACAAATTAAATATGAATAGATATGAGATTTTAAATTAAATGCCCGCCCTCACATACTGTGAGGGAGAGTAAAAAAGAATATATGGAAACCCACCCTTGGTATATCGGTCTGAAATCTAAATAGCAACCTTTCTGTCATCACCAAAATAGAATAGACGACGTTGCCGTCATAAACCACGTACCCATATGTGTGGGTATTAGGGCTATTTACGACCTAATTTAAGGACTAGGGATGAAGGAGGGGGTTTATAGTAAGCGCACCCACGCGCATTAGTTAGGGAAAAACCAAAATGAAGAATCACCCATATAAAGTCCCCCCCTCTTTTTTCCCTCAACCCACATAAACACACTATTGTATCTGGCTGGAGGGAAGCGACCTAGTGCAACGCGAATCCTACGCCTTATACAGCTTGGCCTTTAGCCACTATTGTGAGAAACTATCCTTAAGGTAGGCGTGTGGGAAATGCGAGAAATTGTCAATGTATTGACAGTTTTTTATAGAAAAATATCTTTTTCTCCAAAGTAAATAAATAATTTGTTCAATATAAATATATATTTGAATTTTATTTTCATGGTACCTCAACAGTTGTTAAATATCTGTCATGAGCCTAGCAGCATTAAATGACAAAGTTTATGAATAAATAGGAAAAGTACATTAAATTCCAGAACACTCTTGACAGATATTCAACAATTGTGTATATAACCATGTAAATTAAATTAATTTTAAGTTTATATTGAAGATTTAATTTATTCATTTTGGCAATAAAATATTTTGCTATAAAAACTGCCAAGACATTGACATTTCCCACGTCACCTTCACTCCCAGTTTAAAGTAAGACCAAACGCTATGCGATTGATGCTTTCTAATCTAACTAGGTATAATATTACTCAAACAAACACACACACATACAGAGATACCAGTCGTTGTGAGCACTGTTAACGATATTTAATGACCATTAGTTCGAGAACTCACCTCCACCAATCCGAATTCACTAAGAACCAAACTTACCCTGAAATGGGTCGTTAGTTTAATGAGCACATTATCACCCTTTGTGAATTCAAACACTGGAAGGGCTATACAAATGTTTAGCTTGTCTGATTCTTACCCAGGGATCATAGTAGTCATTACAATCGGCTGGTTTTAGGGTTGGTTTAGTTTTCTCAGCAATTATTCTAATCCGGTCAGAAAAATTGTAGTGTGGGGATTTAAAAGATTATACTCCTCCTTGTTGTGTACCACCCCCTTCTCCTGTACTGGACAAGGGCAGGTGAACACGTACAACAAGGTAAAGAGGGCAAGAAAAAAACAGGAAATGAGTTAATTGCAGAAGAGCGTTAGGACCACATATTTGTTGATAGGCCTATACTTGGACCTATTCAAAAATCTGTCACCATGAACTCTTCTCAATCACCATCCACTACTATACCTTAATACTCAAAAGGAAAGGACGAGAGTCCTTTTTTGTCGATGTAAATTAAAGGTTGCGAGTCTAATAAATAAATAAATATTTATTTGATAAAAGATTAACAATAATTATATATGTATATATGCGAATATATGTATACAAGTAACAACAGATATTTAGAAGAGAATTACAAAAATAAAATAAAAAGGTTATGCCCATAACTATACTGAGGCGCTGTAGCCATAGCAACCTTATCCTAACAAATACATTTTCTACGTATCTTACGGCCCCTTAACAGGCCTCAGCGGCAACCCGCAGCGCGCTTCAGCGCTACACATTACATTTAACAAAGGAAAGTTACGTACGCTTCATAGTTACAAAACATTGGCGTAATACTTAAATGGCAACCCAAAAAGAAAGTAAAATACTTATATTATTATTAACCCAAATTAATCCAGGCATTCGCCTTGTAAAGGTAAGTTAAAAAAATATACAAATGGTCCCTCATAGTTTTAATCTCGGGACAACCAGCTGGAAGGGCAAAAAACCCTGGCAATATATTTAACAAATATTAAATAGCATTACGTCATAGTAATCTACGTACTTAGCCATTCTTACAATATTTCAGAAAATGACAGACGAAAGTCGAAAGGAAATTTAGAATGTACTGGCCAAAAAGAGAATTTAGACCTAACCTCTAGTCTATTAAAATATTCTTTAATTATTTTCCAAACAGTAAATTTTGAGTAGTACGGCCGAATTATGAATTTATACCTTTGGGAATAATCCCATCCCGTGATGTGTGTCCAAGACACGGACAAACCAAGAAGTGCCGCTTAAGGCAAACGACATCAGATTATAAGCAATTTTTCCCTGAGAGGAGGGGAACATAGGGGAAGCCAATAGAACATAGTAGAACAGAGGGATTGGTGCAGTAACGAACAAAAGGAACATTGGAGAGACGTCTGGAACAACACGTGATCACAATCTGACCACTTCCCATGGGGCAACGCGCGAAATGCCACGCTCACCAAGCCACACCTCTAAAGTCTTTTAGTTACGTTTCTTCACTCGGGCTAGAACAATGTGTGCGGGCCGGAATGTTTGTTGACATGACATCACATACAGAGACCGAGAAACGGGGCACTTTTGGTGAGTCTTGATACCTTCACTCTTCATAGCTGTAGAATAGGTGTTATTTTTCTCGTATTTCTTCTTGCTTGTGACGTTGATTTTCAAGCAACGTTACAGTTGGTACTTTAGTTTGATAAAGTAGTAATAAAAAAATTGTATTAATAATGTACCTGTGAATTTACACGCTCAAAATATATTTAAAATAACTGATCATGTAAATTTACAGATAATACAGTGGATTGAGAGTGCAATATAAATTCACATATAATGTGTAGTGATACTATCTATGAAAACTCCCAGCTTGAGAATACATGACTATTATATGCATGTATTAAAGTAGTTTTAGTAACTTTTGTGTGTTCTTCCTGCTAGAACTCTACATTAGATGTAAACTTTTTTTCTTCTATATGCTCCAATGAACACATGAACATCATCTGCCTCTTGTAATACTAGTGCCTTTAGCGTTGGTATAGACTACACGCATAACAATACTGTAGGGTAAGTTGCTCCTTTTCTATCTCACGGCGTATAGGATTACATCACTCTAAGAGTAGTTCCATTTATATCTCTATATCTAGGATCGTTGGAAGAAAGGAATTTTTTACTTACTAAGTGTAAAAGGTGGCTAAGTTCCAATCATTATTTGTGTAAGTTTATGGTATTCATATAATATGTTTCTTAATTGCACAAAACTATTTGTGGTTTTGCCTTTGTCCCTATTTTGTAATACACATATGTAGATCATAAAATTATTCCTCCTTTTTGAACTATTACATTACTCTTTTTTTTTGTTAGTCCGAACCATAAAAATAAAGCAATTTGTTGACAAATGTGGCCGAATAGATTTAACCCTGTTTTTTCACACCGTAATTTTTAAGATTAGGATTTTAATAGGAAAGTTATATTATAATTTTCTCTCAACGTATAATGTATATTATTATTATTATTAAACTCCTTCCAATAATCCATTAGTTATTAACACTTCTGATCCTTACTGTTGGTTCAGTACATATCGTGTGCGTTGTACTTTTTTCTAAGTTTTATTTTCATAGTGTTTTTTCAATCAAACTTTGGTCGTTTTTCAGAATATCCCCTTTAAACTTAAAACTATTTTACTAAAAATTATATATTTTGACCAATTAAAATCGGTACAGTAGCACTGAAGATCGAAATGAATAGAATATGTTTACTCCCCTTAAAGAAAATTTAAACAATTTTTTTTTTTTTTTAAACTACTTGTTTTACTCTCATTTTTAATTTTTAAACTAAATATTACACGGTAACTTATTACTATTTTTAGGTTCTCCGACAGACAAAATATAAATTCAGTACGCGTAGAAACATTCTAACATTTTACTTTTCAAGTCAATAAAACAATATCCTAGTTATTGATGTTTGATAATAATTAGAATTAAAAGCAAAAATTCGGTAATAAAAATGAGTGAATTAATTAATTAATGTTTATTAAAATTGTTCTATTGTTTTGATATATATATTAATTTACTCCACTTATTTTTATTATAATATGGTCTATTTAACTATAATAATTGTTAAACAACAAGAATCTAACAGTTCCTAAGGACAGTACCAAAATCCATACAATTTTTTTTATTCTAAAGGAAGTTATCTGATAACTATACATTTTAATATATCTAATTTCACATATTTATGCGTTAAGTCATGTGATCTGCAGCTGTCCCTTTTGATAAGCCTTATCAACATTTATAAAAATAACCGTAATATTATTAAATGTTATCAATGTTGGCAAAAAAAAAGTTTATTTTTTTAAAAGGGCTTTACCATTAAAATTGGACTGTAATCATATAAATTATACTTTCAACCGGAAAAAAATAATAACTTTTAAAAAAAGCCGCATTAAAAGGCGACGCATGGTTCGAGCTGAAACAAGTGTGTAAGTTATACTTCAGCCTTACGGTCACGCTTGAAAATACTCTTGATTTAATCCTATAATAAGCTCAAATTCAGCTCCACGCGCGTGCCAAAGGAACGTTTTTATATTTCAAGTCACCCGCACTCTGTCGAGCTCCAGCTAAACCTCACAGTCGCCTGGACCCTCACCCCTGGCGGAGAGCCAAGGCTATGATTGAAAACGGTCGTTTGCCTCCAGCCAATGGCAGAGAAGGGATTTATTTTATTTTATTTTATTTTTTTTCGAGAATTGCATGACCTTGACCTCAGATAGCCCGGTAAGTTGTTCACGGGGATGTTGGGCACCTCTCCTAATTACGATTTCGTCTCTTTAGTCCCATTCAACATCAAGGTTATTAACGATGTATTCTAATGGGGATAGTTGGGAGTATTGATAGAGTATCTTATAGGAATTGCACCTGTATTAGCGTGTTTGGGAAATGGGGAAAAATCACAGTGATAAATCATAATGTGACCAGGAATAGTTTCGAACCTCGACATACCTGCCACCGACAGTCCAATTACCTAAGCCATGAAAGAGTAATTTTAGTTGATAAATGTGTATTAATAAATGCGTAAATGTTTTTTGTTGGTGCTGAGCTAAGTTGGTTATTAATTGTTTCTTTTAAATACGATTAACTTTCGGGCACGTGAAGACTATTCGATATCGCTTCTTTTGGATTTGTTAAATAGTTCTTATAAGTTTGATATAAACAACATGTATCTTGTAGATAATTATTTTATATATGTTAGTTATTAGTTGTAATATCTTGTCAGGGGTTCCTATGAAGTACGCACTCTTAGTGTTGTTTGGGGCATTATATATTGTGATTATATTGTATTGTTGAACACTTTTAAATATTTTCTGTTTTTTTTTATTAATGGGATTAAATATCCAAGTTATTAAATTTGTTAATTACGTTATAGCCCTATATAAATATAATATTCTTTAAATTTAAAAATGACACCTGAACATTAGAATCGAAACCGGACCTTTAGCTTAGTACCACAATGATGTAACCATTGAGCTATCCAGGAGCCATCCCTTGCTCAGGGCCATTATTCGCTCATATCTTAAGACAGAGCCTGTGATGGACGTGTGGGAATCGTCAGCTACATATGTGTGATTAATCAATATTACGAGATAACCGATAATGCAGCCACCTTCATCTCGGGAGGGCTTTATACTGCCAATGGTACAGCGGCAATATATTATATTTAGATGCTGCTATAATCGTAACTAGCAACTATAATAGTTTGGCTATTTGATCCATCATGATATGCTCATTCGTACAAATGTCATTATACTATTGGCAGCATAAGGCCTTACCGAGTCGAAGGTTATCTGATAGCTCGTTATCTCAATTTATCACACATGTGCAGCTGACAATTCCCACACGTCCATCACAGACTATGTCTTTAAATACGAGTAAATAATGACCATGAGCACGTAACGACTCCGGAATAGCTCAGTATATATAGCATTGGTGGGCTAAGCCAAGGGTCCCGGGCTCGATGCCCATGTTCAGGTGTCATTTTTCAATTTAGAGAAAAAGATTTTCTTTACTTTGACCAAAAAAAGTGTTGATAAAAAAACCTGCAAAAATACTGGACTTTTCTCACGAACCCTTCCACCTCACCTTAACGTACTGTGTGTTTCAAATAACCCAAATATATATATCTTGATATTCTTACTAATGGACGTTGTTAAAATAATAGAAGGTAGCGAGAAATCATCTGATTAGTGAATCCTGTGACGTCACTCAGTAAACAAACCAGCGCGTTACATACACAAAGCTATATGAAAGACAAACTAAGCTTTTATAGTCAGGTCACATTATAGATCTTTAAACTATGTGTAAACCTTTATAACTAACACTGATGCTCAATTAACGTCATAACTCTAATTTTTTTTAAATATATATGTGTAGTTATTTAATATTAAAATATAGCTGCTGTGTATTGTGTGACGTAAGCAATAACAAAATCAAGCTCCTCAAAGTAGCGCTAACTTTTTTTTTTTCTCTTTACATTGTTTAAGAGCACCTTTTAGAAAATAACATTTGTTTCGTGGTCAATATCGAAGAGATTTTACGATATTAGTGTTATTTCTTAGGTATTTATAATATATATTGAAAGTAACTGCTTAATATCACATTATTTGCGTATAAATACACTTAAGTAGATATAATAGATTTTCTAGCTGTAAGATAATGTTTAGGCCTATTCTCAAGAAAATTGTTGAATAGGAATATGCGTAATACTAAAATAATTTAAATAAAAGTATTTAAATATGATGCCTGGTCTTACATTCGATTTGTTGTTGTTGTTGCAATGTCTTTTTGGTCTTGGTTTCTTTCCAGCTTTTAATAAAGAAGGGTTTGGAAATTCTCAAGATCATTAATTTGGGTTCATATGAGGATAGTAAGGAGACAAGTCAAAGGAGTAGGTTAGGGGTCATCCATAAATCATGGAACGCTTTTTTCTTACCTTTTTTTTGACACCCCTTCATCCCCCCATGCAACACCAAGTAGACATTTAGAGTGATCCTTCTATTCTCTAACCTGTTTTACCAAACTTTTCACAACAAGGTTGAATGTCATTATTTAATAAGGAAGCGATTGCTCCACTAAAAGAGGAACTCAGATTTGATACTATTCATACCACTCGGAATACATTTTAAATCCTGAATATAAATTTTAGAATACAGTATTATCCCAAGGCACTATTAAAGCTTTATTGATGTTAGACAACAAGTAAAATACAAAAACACAAACATTTTAATAAAAATGGAGTAAACAAGTAAATATATATTGAGCCACTCAAAGAATGTCACTCTTAAAATCATAAACACAATGTTGGTCGTCAATAGTCCAAAGAAGCAAAATAATCAAAACTTAATTACACTTTTTAAAACTTTATAACCAATTTTAAATAAAGTTTATTAGATTGTTTTCTTCCTTTTAACTTTTAACAACGGATATTTTGTTTATCATTTTAACAGTGACATTTATTTTATTGTTCAATATATCTTTACTTGTTTACTCCATTCTTTTTTACTATAACATTTGTGTTTTTTACATATATTTGTCGTCTAACATCGAGAAAACTGAATATAAATCTTTTTCAAGATAATAATATCCACTTAGATGGCCACATGGTCTAAGGCGCTACTCTCGCAATAGTCTAGACTTCCAATGACGAGGAGATCGTAGTTTTATCCCAGTCGTTTGTACTGAGGGTGGTGGAATTTTTCGAAATCATTTCCCACTCTATATCCACGAATTTGGGAACACTTCTTATAAATTCGCCCTTTCTTATTCCTATCACATTAGAGTAGTTAGTACATAAGAATATAATCCGAGTGGGTAGTAAGACAAGTAACTAATAAAGATGCAATTTAAATGTAAGATCTGTGTTACTTCACACTGTGATGTAACACGCACGTAACACTTTGAATGAATTATAGCTCCTTTTTCCCCTCTTTCAACAGCGCTACGTGGTTTATACATGCCTCTTTACTCGGTATTTTATATCATGACGTATTAACGCATGCAAGTGCCTTTTAAATACAGGCAAGTCCAGTGTAGTCTCAGCGCTAAACGGTTCACACTAATACTAAAATGATGATAAACGTAAACGTGGTAGAGGGTAAAACTCCCCCCTCAAAAGTTGCTAAAAATAGATGCCTTATTGACATTTTAAACAAAACCAGAAAATACGTGACATGCTGTTGCCACTTTTAATGTGTTTAGGTACTTTAAAAAAAAAATTGTTTGTGATTGTGCTCATTAGTCATCCAACAAATCTTCATAGAAGCTCATGCTATCGGCTCTTGTGAATGAGATCACTCGCGCTAGTTTGATAGAGTCGATAGCTTGAGCAGCTATGAGGCTCACTAGATCCTATCATATTCCTATTTACTTGTCTTTCCTGTTAGATTGTCTCGCTACCTGCATCCTTTTTTTCCTTACTGAATTTAAGCAAGTAGTCATTCACGTGCAAATAGTAGATTTACTCAAGTAACTTACTGACTCGACTTACCACCTTACTTGCCTCGTGTAAAACTGTCTTTGAAGATCTTGCACTCTATATTTTAAACAATCAGACTGAGAAATACCTTGACTCGAAACTTGTTGCAGTTAAAATTTAGTCTTATCTTTGTACAAAATAAATTAAAGTGGGAGAGCTTTTGAGTTCAATATGAATAAAGAATAGAATAAACCGTGAATTCTATATGAATAAAGAATAAGAATAATCCTTAAATACAAAATTAGCTATACACGGATATGACACAATATAGATATTTAACTTTGCACTCATAAGAACGTAAATACAACCATATACAATTTTAAATATAAATGAAAGTATAGATAAATATTCACATAACTTTATATACGACTAAACATCAACATATGAATATAAACTAATAATAAAATATAAACATGAATGTTTAGCTTTATGATTATCTTGTTAAGTCAACAACCCAAAGGTTGGTTTGATGTTATTTCCATCTGTACTTGAAGCATGTACTAAGCCCTTCAGCTGGTTAGTGCTGCCTGCACTCTCTGGTGGAAATCCTACATACTAGGGGAGTCCAAAAAGTGTGGTGGATGTCATTGTCGTCCACACTGAACCTCTTTTAGCGAGAGAAAAGTTATGCCGGAAAGGTATTTTCACATAGATTTTAGAGTTCTTTTACATACCACATTCAACATGGGGCTGCTGGATTTACTTCCCCTCCGAAGGAAGTTGTGCTATGGATTTTTATCGCCGAGGAGTAATCTTTCGACATTTGCATTTGCAATCCTTAACCCATTAGTGTAATTAGTACATTGGTGTATAGCCCAAACGAGTAGTAAAACGCGGTGCTAAAAAATACTCCGGTCTTTAGGCAATCGCTTTACCCCCAAGACCAACGAGGTCGACAGATGAACTTTAAATTTATTGTAGAATTAAATACTTATATGAACGTTTAAACATGATTAATAATTAAACCACTGAAGACACGTGGTAATAATGGCATCAGTCTTATCTACTGGACTCCAGTTAAAATTAAATTATTATTATTATAATTATTAGCATCACGTCTTACTACCCGTTCGGGCTATACGCACTTACGCTAGTGTGTAATGGTAGGGTGATTGTGAGATTAAATGGAGGACATACAGTTTAACGTGGGATCCGAACCACGGTAGAGGCCTGACATTCCTCACATTCACAAGATGTCTTGTCAGAGGTGAAGGAAGGGTTTGGTAATCAGATAAATCTTTGCCGGGACCGGGGATTGAACCCCCAGACCCCTAGCAAAGAAGTCTGACACCTTACCCCTAGACCACCAGGTCACCGTTAAAATTAAAGTTGGTGTTCGAATCCTGGTTGAGTGTCCATTGCAAAACTGTGCAAAGATACAGATAGACTGGGTGGGTAGCAAGAGGCGATACACAATATATAAGTTGTAATAATATACTTTAGTAAAAACTATACATTTTGAGCTCATAAATATCTAATAATAGATTGGACTAAACTTATAAACATAGAAATATAAATGTCTCTTACATAATAAAATAATATCTATACCGGATCTTTGAAAGAATGAGAACTCGGTTTGTGATTCCCATGATACAAAACGAAAACAGCCAACATAAATGGGAGAATAAACAACTGTGGGCCTTGTATTTTAAATGGAAGGTTCCATTTAAAGGGGTGGAGTGACTACTATCTGCATTGCGGTTCCTTGAATGGCTTCGTGGTAGTCTTTCATTTAAGATTCAGGATGAAACATGCCTTAGCTCGTTGTAGAGAGGCCATAACCAAAACTTTTACACACAACACACACTTTTTATATACAATTTTTTCTTACTTATTGCTTTATATCTGTCTCTTTTTGTTACTTTGAGGGCATATTTGTTCGAAGACAGTTGTAAAGAGACATGGTAAAATATTCACATTAGTTCTTGCTAAGAGTATGAGGGTGAAGAGAGCCAGTAAAAGAACGTCGGATATTCTTGAATTCTTCTACATATGTATGGTATTTTGTTGAACTCATATATGTAGGGTCTTTTCCTATGAAAAACAACTTTGAATTGTATTTATTGTATTTCCTTTCATATATTATTCTCAAAACTATGACCATAATCTGTTCGGAATTCTAGACGAGAAAGTTTTCCAAATATGCCCAAAGGTGTCTTCTTATTTTTCATAACTTAAGATTCTATATATTATAAAGTTTCCTACCATAATTAAATGTTAATGTCAAGAGAAAGTTGTTCACAATGGTAAATGAATTATTGTTAATATGTTTAGTGGTTATTTTTACTTTACCTTTTCAATTAATTACGTTGCCTATTAGTGAAGTAAAGATTTAATTTACTAACATGAATGATTAAAAAATATTATAAATAAGGAAAATCCCTAACATACTCTCTGACCAAATGTCATAAAAATAGTATTTCTCTAATTTAACTAAAATTAACTTAAAAGATAATAATCAAATATACATAGGTATTTTTGGGTAATTTAAAAGTAAATTAAAGCATAATAATGATTTTATCATCATTTTTTTTTTAGCACCACGTCTTAATATCCTTTTGAGTTATACGCTTATGTACTAATTACGCTTATGGTTTTACGGATTATTAAGGTTATATTTAAAGGATGTTTACCCACATTTTTGTGGAGGGATAGTGGAAAACAATTCAGTAAAGAAACCTCAGTACACCAGGTTGAGTTTCGAACATTGATCTCCCCGTCATCAGCAGTCTACTCTACTGCGAGAGTACCGTAATGCTTTAGACCATGTGGCCAATGAAGCGGGTTCTTATCAATTGCCTTACACTTAAACTGCGAGAGTATTATATTTAAGTCTCAAATAAATTTAATACAAATTTAACTGTTTACATAAATAAAAATCTGTCTAAATTTTATCGAAAAGTAAATTTACATAGATTTTTACCTAAGTAATAAGGCATATATTATTTAATGAATGACTTTTTCTTTTATATGTTTAGTCAGATATTGTTCCAAAAGAATGTAAGCTTTCTAATAAATCGTGTCTCAAGTTCAAAGTGTAATTTTAATCAATTATTTAGATGAGTGTTTCCAAACTGTGTGCCGATCTTTGATGGCTCATGACATTTTAAAAATTATTTTAAAAGATAAAATAATGAAAAAAATTGAAAAATAAATTAGGGTAAAAAATAAGGTGCATAATAGATTAATTAAAAAATCAATCGAAAAATAAATTCACACCTCCTCTTCCCCTTCACATTACCATTAAAGATAGATGGGTCATGAAAGTGTGTCTTTCTAAAAATTGGGGTGTGGTCCTAAAAGGTTTGGGAATCAATGATCTAAACAAAAGTTGGTCAAATCTTCTTTGGTGGCCGCATTGTCTAACGCGCTACTCTCGCAGTAGACTAGACTGCCGATAGTGGAGAAATTGGAGGTTGAATCTCGGTTGGGTGTACAAGGGGTATTTTTTCCTACATGGTTTTCTATGCAGATATGGGTACACTTTTTTATCAATTCAACCTTTCTCATCCCTAACACAATTAGGAAGTATGCTTATATCCTGAACGGTTGGTAAGACGCGGTGTTAAAATATATATATATCCTTATATAATTGGTAAACCTGTAAAAAAAACATAAAATATATAATTCAATTGGAAACACAGTATTGTTTTTTAAATAAAAAGGATTTCCAAATTCAGCCAGCAGTGGCTTACACTTAATATGTAATCCCAACTTTTTGTTCTTGAATTTTAGGTCTTCATGACTTATTTTTGTCTCTTTAAGTCCCGGAGTAAGTCTCTTTTTAAAAACAATGTTTTTCAAACCTTAGAGGCAACACTTTCAATTTGTATCTGTGGCCACGCGGTCCAGTGTGTCATTCTCACAAAGAGTTGATTGCAGATGACTAGGAAGTCTTAGGAGGTTAAGGTTTGGAACTTGGCCTGGTAAAAGATGGTTGTTTACTCACGGGTCATTTATTTTTATGGTTTGCCCATCTTCTCTCCACTTTGATGTGGGTTACCTTCATCCCAAATCACCTTACTCCTCCTTGTCTCCTATATTAAGTCGATACTAATAGCGCTGCATTTTATAATGGAATTGTAATAGTTATTATTAATAATAATACTTTTTAACACCTCATCTTTCTACCCGTTCGGATTATGCGCTTATACAGGATGAAGCAGTCAAACGGAAAGATTTTTAAAAAAATCGCAAGAAAAATTAAAAAAAAATATATTTAATTATTTTGCATAAATGTAATGTACTGTACATGAGTGGAAATTACTGTTGTACCTGGAAAAATGTTCATTTTCTGAAGATGGTGTCACTAAGATGGAGTCGTTGGTTTTGCACGCATTGTCTGAGTCTGAGAGCGAAGCTGCCCATGACGCTGAGTAGCATTTCCAACGGAATTGTATTGACCTCTTGCCTAATTTGCTCTCTCAAATCATTCCTGGTCCTTGGAGGGTTTTCTTTGAAAATCTGAGATTTAATATACCCCCAGAGAAAATCGTCAGGACCCATCAAGTCTGGTGAACGGGCAGGTCACGGGGAATTCGCCGGAATTGCTGATGAGACGACCAGGAAATGCGAGCCTCAGCAAATTCATTGATACTCCGGCAGTATGGCAAGTTGCACCATATTGCTGGAAAAGTGTGTTTTCATCTGGGTCGTAGTCATTGAATGCAGGCAGGGAAAAAGTTAACAGCATGTCAGCGTAACGTTTGGAGTTCACCATCACTATGTTACCATGTTCATTTAAAAAAAAAAGGGTGGATTATTTCACGAGACGATACTGCGCATCAAACAGTTACTTTTTCTGAATGGAGGGGTTTTTCGTGGAGATTGTGTGGGTTATTTTCGGCCTAGTACCAAAAATTCTGCTTGTTGATGAAGCTGCTAAAGTGAACGTGGACTTAGTCACTTTTCCATAAGTTGTGAACTCTCTCTTCAGTTTGTTCAATGAGATTTAACATCTGTTGACAAAAGTGTACTCTGCTATTGTAATCTTGAGGTTTGAGGTCTTGCACTACTTGAATCTTGTATGGAAGTAGTAGAAGTCATTCTTCAGAATCCTTTTCACGGTTCGATTACGGAGACCAAGTTCTACGCTGTGTCTTCCAGCCGATTTTCGTGAACTTTTTACCAAGGTTACACACACACACACACACAATCAATATTCTCAGGGGTCCAGCTGGTTTTTTCACTACCACCTCTTTCTGTGTCGTGCTAGCAGTGGCTTCAAAATGTATCACCCACAGGCTGATAGTTTTTGCATAAGGCACGGGAGCGCGTGGAGGTGGACCAAACTCTCGCAGGAAGGCGCGTTGAGCGCCAGCGAAACTATACTCATTTTTGTAATACTCCTTTACGGCAAACGCACGTTGCTCGCTCGACCAACGCACCATGGCTACTAAATTCCGGATGTCTAGACGCCCAAGGTCGAGTCCGCTATTCTCAAAACCGCCCACTACGCCCACCAGCCCTTCCTGGAATCTTGTCGATTGACTACCTGGCAATGTACTAATTACGCTAATGGGCTAGGAATTAGGAAAGCTATATTTAGAGTAAACGTACCAGCATTTTCATGGGGAGAGTGAAAAACTATTTTTTGTAAAAAAACACTCTCAGCACACCCGACTGAGATTCAAACCTTGATCTCCCCATCATCGGTAGTCTAGTCTACTGTGAGAGTAGCGCGTTAGACCATGCGTTCAATGAAGAAGGTAATAATTCATTTATATAATACGTACAATATGTGTATTATTGTTGAGATATTTTTTGCTAAAACTACTCGATTTGATGCACTCTTTAATAAGGTTGTGCGAAAGTTACGGTTTTGAATACAAAGTTTAAGTCGAAGTCAATGTTGAAATCAAAGTCGAAGATAAGGTTTTTGCTGCTGCCACATAATACTACTTTTAATTTTTAAATTAGCCAGGCAAAGATAGTTTTTAATAAATAACAACGCACACACTGTTATCTTATGCTGACATACTTGACTGTATCTATGATCACGTGAAAGATGTCATTTGATAATTAGTTGGCTTTAATTTATATTACTGTTTAGTAGCTATTCTGAAAATTATTACGTGTTGAAATATGTAATAATTAGTGAGATATTTCAATAATGTTTATATTAGAGCGAAGCGTTCTTCTTTCTTAGAAATATTTCGAAAATGTGAAGGGTTATTGTGATTGTCGAAGTCAAAGCGAAAGAGATTTGAGCTTCAACTTCAACATTCAGGAGCTCACCCACCCTTACTTCTTAAATATAATATATTTTTAACTTAGACGTCTATTCAAATAAGAATACTTGATAAAAGATTTTGACGTAAGCACTTCGTCAAAGTACCCAAACGATGTTCGATTATTTCAAATGCCACCTCATTTCATCAAAGTCAAAAGATAGCAGCTCCCTCTAAAGAATTTTCTCTTAAAAGAGTGCTGTAATCTTTTCTACCATCAACCCATTCACGTGGCCAGACAATTGGTACCAAGAGGCAAGAAAAACCGTGTACGTGCTAGAACCGAATAGCAAATAGGAGTTAGGGGTGGCCTTTAAATCCTAGCTATGCAAGGAAACCGTGGGAAAGTCCCCGCCAAAGATGGAACATTATCACATGTTGAGGTAATTAATTAGTAGTCTACATGTTTCTAAGAACCATACAGAATGTTTTATCAAAACTTCTGACAGATTCAAGTGTTGACCTATATTAATTTATTTTTAACCTGCTTCAGCATGAATCTCGTGTTAGACTAGACTGCCTATGACAGGGAGATCGGGGCTTAAATCACTGTCGAATGTACTTAGGATTGTTTCTTCCAAAATTATTTTCCACGTAAATGCGGGTACACTTAATCTATATTCAACCTTTGATATCCCTAACTCATTCGCGTAATTATTTTTATTACTACCACCGCATCTTACTAACCGTTCGGGTTATATATTTAAGTACTAATTACACTAATGGATTGGGAATTGTGAAGGTTGAATTTAGAGGAAGTGAACCCGCATTTGCGTGGAAGGAGAGTGGAAAACCATTTAGTAAAACCCACCCCCAGTTCACCCAACCGAGATTCGAACCTCGATCTCCCCATCCTCGGTGGTCTAGCTCAACACGACTGGCGCGTTAGCTAATTACTCCACCGAGGTGGGTGCGTAATTATTACATGCGCTTATAAACTGACTAGGTAGTAGAACGTGGTGGTGATAAGAAAAAATGTATCTATACATGAGTAAATTGTGGTGGGTTTTATCAAGTGTTGGGTTGCTTAGGTTTATTTCCTCGTGGGCGAACCTGTCGTTTATTGATGAAGGTTTATCATGGTCTCCAACCTCACCTGATCTAAATCCCTTTAGGTCCTTTTAGATAAATTTTCTCTAAGACGGGATTCCCCACCCGTTGTAATTGTAAAGTGAATCCCTGAGGATACATCACTACTCAAAAACTAAGCTCTTTTGATTTTGATATTCCCTAAATGTAAGGAATGTGTTGTTGTTTTAATACAACTGACATAAATTTTTCAAAATATATATATATATATGTAACTCTTAATCATTGTGTGCTATATTTTACTTTACTTTAAAAAAATTGTTTCCTGATTTTGTAAATCTGAAATAAATTTAACAAATGATAGACACATTTATTTAATTAACTGTTTAAGACCTGTTAGGAAAATATTGAATCAAATCTTCTCCTGATAAAACAAAAGTTAAAATGGTAATTAAAAATTGAATCTCAGCAGATTAAAAACTATACACTGTTGAAATTCAATTAAAAATTGTGTTGGTTTTAGAAACGTTCAAATGGTCTGAGCACGTTACACAGAATATGCTCTACTCTTTGGATGAAATATTCCACTTGTAAATCATTAATTTTATTTTCATTTTGATTACTAGAATAATTCAGGTTTAAAGATTTTCTGTCTTAAGAATAAACTTTCGAATCAAAACTAAGAAGTTATTATAACATATTTGAAACTTTTTGTGATAAATAATACAGGAATAACTATTTTTATAATATTAAGATATTATTTAGTACCTAACGTGTAATAAAATTTTACAATAATATATCAATTTCATCGTCAGCTTTAGATAAATTAATTTTTGCTCTTATTTAAATGCTTTACCCTTATATAAAAACTGCCTGTCAACCTTAGATGAATTGCTGGTATCTCTTTAAAAAAATTATACTCCACCCCTAAATCGGACAAAATTTTTAACCAAAACTCTAATTCAATATTTTGATAAATATTTTATGACGTTGAATGACCCTCTAAAACCAATAAAGTGTGCCTTTTTTTTTGTGTGTGATGCCGTCTGTCTGTATGTCTGCCTGTCGACCTGTATCTCGGACTAGAGCCGAAATCATTTCACCGAAAGGGCTAAAACTTGGTCTCTTGGGTTTTCATAAGTTTCCTTCAGGGGTTATTTGGAATTAAATACCCTATCCTAAAATGAAGGGTTAATCTACTGGAAGGCTAAAAGAGAAATAATAGATTTTCTTGAAATCCAATCCCACGATTTTGATTAAATTTCGTATTCAGGCATTGTTTAACATTACAAACAAAATGGCAATTCTCGTTTTCCCATGAAAAGGACTTTAGAAAAGTGGAAATTTCCAATCTTGACCATATATCCGCAACTATTTGAAATACGATACGTTGTAAAGATGAAATAATACTAAATATACAATTATTTTGTTTGAACTATATTTTTATGAAACCACTAATTTCTGAGCTATGAGCAAACACACACACACACATATATATATATGTATATATAATTGAGTACTTGAAACATGAAATTTATTGTTATGTTCTTTGGTGGACAAAGATATTCCTCTTTACTCAATGTTTCTGTAACAGTGTGTATTTAGTATTATTATTATTATTATTATTAGCACCGCGTCTTACTAACCGTTCGGGTTATACGCACTTACGCTAATGTGTAATGGATAGGTTGATTGTGAGATGAAATGATAGACCTACAGTTTAACGTGGAATCCGAACCACGGTGGAGGCCTGGCATTCCCCTGTATTTAGTAAATGTCCTTTTATTTTAAGATTAAATAAAGACAAATTCTATGCGGTGCACCATACTATTTGTTTGGAGTTTGTAAGTCGTGGAATTAAATAACCAAATCATTTATAAATTGCACGTTAAAATATCTCCTTTAACTTTTTTTATTTTCTAAAACAGCCTCTTCCAAACGTACCTGCAAATATCCTCCACTCACAACTATGGACGAGGGAAGGTGGCTTGAACACGCCTGTAATCCAAGTTGTTCTGTTGTGTTTGCAGCGTCGAGCTGTGACCTGACGTTGAGCAGCGACGCCATGAAGAACGGTTCAGTGGCGTCGCCCGGTTACCCGAACCCTTACCCACCCAGGAGCCACTGCCGTTACGACTTCCAAGGTCGAGGAAAGGAGAGGGTGCAGATCGTGTTCAGCGACTTCAACCTATACTATTCAGGAGACAACGGCAAAGAGTGAGTTTTGCTAAGGGCTGGAAACACCCTTAGAAAAATCTTGTCTCACCCTGAATGAGTGGGCATGCAGGAAAAGGCGCCAGTCTCGTTTAACTAGTCTTATTAGTTACTCTACTGAAACACGCTTCAGTGGTAAAGGATCTAAGTGGGTCACTCTTGCAATGGATTGGTTTCCAAAGACGGGGAGGTCGGGGTTCAAATACCAGTTGGTTGTAATAGGGGTGGTTTTTCTTGTACACATTTCCTTCACTTAAATGTGGGCACACTTCTTCTAGATTCAACATTCCTCATGTCTAACACATTAGTGCAGTTATTTAATGTGCGTAAAAGCCGAATGGGTAGTAAAATGAAATACTAAGGAAAACTCTATTGATCCAGTTCCATTAGATTGTCTTTTTGTACCGATATTACATTCAGGTACTTTTTTCTTTAGCACCGCGTCTTACTATCCGTTTGGGTAATACGCTTATGTACTAATTACGCCAATGGTTTTAGGGATTAGAAAGGTTATATTAAAGGAAGTGTGTACGTATTTGCGTGGAAAGAGAGTGAAAAAACATTTTGGAAAACCACTCAGTACACCCAATTGAGATTCAAACCTCAATCTCTCTTTTATTGGTGGTCTAGGCTACTGCAAGAGCAGCTCGTTAGAACAAGTGTCCATAGAACCTGATTGGAGTGGTGTTTCAACAGTATTGGCTCACTAAAAGTATTTTTTTAATATTAAAAATACCACAAAATTAACTCGCTGGTAGCGTATTTTGTCATGTTACAGATGAGAAATTATATCGATCCACTGGTATCATATGTTTTTCATGTTGCAGGTGCGATAATATCGACTCGCTGGTCGCGTATGTCCACATAGACGGCCGCATGGAGAAGATCGACAGTTTCTGTGGCACTACGGTACCCAAACCACTCATGTCAAATGGGCCGCGGCTCATGTTGGAGTTTAGAGGGATATACTCCTCCAGATACTCCAAAGGGTTCAAGGCCACGTACAGCTTCACGGAGAGTAAGTTCCAGTCTCTTTAACATCGGTATGCGCACGGTCTAAGGTGTAAAATGCATCTAGACTGTTTCACCAGTGATAGATGGGTCAAAGCTGAAACACCAGCTGGTTTTACTAAGACGTGTTTTCCTTTAATATGTTCTTCCTTTCTCTCGACGCAAATATGGTTACATTTCCACTCGATTCTACCTTCCTCATCTCTAGCTCATTAATTAGATGGCTAGCCTTTATGGATATTAATAAGCTGTGCACAAATAAAACGTGCAAAAAGCTTAATATAGTAACATAAAGAAAAGGATTAGTTAGAGATAATGCACTATAAAGATTTTTTAGAACATAAGGAAAACCATTTACGTTGACTCGTTACGATTTGAACTAGAGTCTTGACTTTCCATCTATAAGTCGTATATAGTGTGTTTGGAAACTCCTAGCCCCAACTGCACATAAGTTTGTTTGAACTAAAAGTAATGCCAAATCCCTGTACACTTATATCCAGAAAACTATACTAATACCATTCAATTGTGTTCAAAGATTCTGCGTAAAACGCTGGGAGAACAAATCTGTTCAGGCATGCGTGTACAACAGGTTGCATAGGAGTTCAGGCACGTGGCCACCCACACCTCAACAACTTGGAGCACAGCCGCAGAACATAACACAGTTAATAATATAAAACACCACCAGTCCATCTATAAATGTGAATACGTTCTGAGGGCCATCATTAACGGTCATACATCACAGAAAGTGCTCGCCTCTATTACATGTGAAGTGCCACGCGCCTAATTCCTATGCAACTTGTTGTACACACATGCTTGACAGCTTTGTTCTCCAGGCGCTGTACGCTGGTACCTTGAGCACACTTAAATGTTATTAGCATAGTTTTCCAAATGTAAGTGTATAAAGGGATGTTGTATTACTTTTGGTTTAAACAAACTATACGTGCAGTTTGGGCTATGATTTTCCGAAAACCCTCATATGTTAATACGTTAGTAAAAAGAAATTCTTAAAATAATATCCTATAGTTATTTACTTAAATAATATTAATTCTATTCTATAAAATAGATATTAAATTATTTGATGGATCTATTTCTAAAAATATTTGTTTCGGCATAATGGCCTTTATTTTAGCTCCTCGCCGTCTGTTGGCACGACATTTAGGCCATATTGAAGGGGCAATAGGGTGGTTTATTATGTTTACCCCCTTTTTTACACACACACACACACACACACACACACACACACACACACACAC
>CABFOV010000318.1:93641-110585 GCA_902141375.1 Timema poppense
CCCCCCCCCACAAATACTTTTATATTTTAGTCAAACAAAAATTATATAATTTGCAATGCAACATTGTGAACAGGATATAATATGATTGATTTAACTACAGGTGATATCAGTATTTAGATCATACCTGGCATTTTACACGTTACTTGCTCTATTATAATATACTCACGCATATATTGGGGGATTATACATTTATTTATATAAAGCCTATGAGGCTAAAATTCAATAAAAATATGAAACCCTTTTAATTCTACGAAGTTTCATGCTTTATAAGTTGCGTCTACTCTTGACGGTGTGCAAATAACACGCTACAAATTTAAACTCAAAACACATTGAATTTTTTTGTGAATACGGATCTAGGAACATTTTTCAAACTTGCGCCCACTCGTTTAAATGCATACTTTGGTAAATCCGTGCCTTGTATATTCTTACAACGATATTAGATCCATCACCTAAAAATACTGAATAATATATAGACTAGCTCAAATTTCATATATTTTGTTAAAAAAATATATATTATATTTAAAATAATATGTACCCAAGAATTGTAAAAACAACACATCATTTGAATAGCGGTTATTCTCTCTAACTATAATACTATACTATTGAAAATATGTTTTTTTATATCTAACTTGATTACCAAGGGAAAAAATATAAACTTCAAATCCAAGGATAAATAATAGAAATCCAAAGAGAATTGTTTCCAAACATAAATATTTTATGACATGATTCTTAACAATCCATGATTATTTTTTCAATGATCGTTAACTTTGTATTTAAAAAAAATGTGGTTGTGTTATCTTAATTTAAAGAATCTTTATAATTCCTAATTACTTTACTCCACATTATTCAGATAAATAAAACAGTATGTAATGTATGTGTTTGTGGTGTTTGTTTCAAAGAAATTTAAAACTAATTGTGGTTGTGTTGTTGTGAGATCTAATGTTCACAGAACTACTAATGTAGGCCTATATTTTATTTAACATAATTTATGTTTATTTGTTATAGATTCCTTGTCCTTAGCTATCATTCTACTAACATTTCTACTACTGGTTAGCTCCCTACGTTGAAGCAACTATCCTACTAGAATTGAATGAAATACACAGTTTTTATTGAATTAAGTGAATAAGGAGATAACATTCCGTCAGAAGATTGCAACACAGAATGTGGCATTTAAGTCCAGTGGGAAACTTAAAATCTTGGCGACATCAAATAGGTAGGGGTAATGTTAGGGAGAGAGTTGGAAAAGAACTTTTATATTAAAAGACAATCAGTTTCTACCGAAATGAACAATAAAATATTGTTTTCAAAACAAAACAAATATACTTACATAAGAAACTGTAATAACTTTCCTTTAGATTAGATACTAATTCGTTATTTTCACCGTAGGATTGTGAACTAAAATATTATGAAGCATAGTGAAATTTATTATTGTTAACATCTTTGTACATAAAATACACATACGTATTCATATATCTACACAAGACTTTGATACAGTCACGTTTCACAGAAATAATATAACAGCTCATGAATAATTAGGTATTTTGCTACGAAAAATATTTGATTGGATGAAATGATCTTCACTAGAACCTTACTACTATAAAGTCAGAGGAAAATAATATAAGTACATTCAAAGACATTAAATTGAAAAAATTTCAAATAATCTAGTAGATTTTTCATACTTTTTACTTCCTCCTCAATTTAATTTATTTAAATTTTATAAACTTAATAAGTAGAGTATGTTGAAAAATATAATTTAACATATTTAATGTGTATACACTAAATTGACTGGAACTATTAATTGGTAGGAATTATTTGCTGTTCCGGAACATGATTCAATTTTATGTAGAAAAATGGCCTCCATGTCGGGGAATCAAACTGGGGACTTTAGTTCATCGTGCCAGTGATAATACCTCTGTGCTGTTTTCATGGTCCTGAGATATATATAAGACCCAGGTCACAGGATAGTCCTAGATAATTCAGTAGTAGAGCATTGATGCTCTAAATAACAAATCCTAAGTTCGATTACTGAATCCAGGTATCGTTTTTCAACAAAGATTTGAAGGTTGAATTTATCTCTTATTTGTAATGTCCATGCATCAAATTAATAGTTCATATCTGATGCCGGAATCATAATCAACCTAATGTTCAAGTAATTTAAAGAAATAGAGTTGCTCATCCGGATTCACTTAACGTCAAGGTAACGTAACATAAAACTGTTATCAAAAATCTGTTTGAGGAATTTTAAAGGTTCGAAAACATATTGTTCACAAACTTTTGCATTTACAGAGGATTAAGCTCAAAGGCTAGTAAAATACTGGTAGCAAGGACCATAGCTGGAAGCTACAAATGTTACTAGAACTACTTTAATATATTCATACTTCAAGTCATTTGATATTCAGAAATCACTTATGATAGAGAGTATCATTACCTATAATATTAAAAGTGCTAAAGAAGGCTATTGATGTTGATATTTATTTCACCACCCCGCCACTATTCTGACACCTTATATGTCAGAGAATTTTTAAAATGGAAAATCACCCGCCGTGTCAGGGGCCGGAATTCACTTATCTAGATACATCTCTCGAAGCTCCTCGAACACATCGTGGTTGTGTCTGAGTGTAGCCACGCACGTATAACATGCACAGTGGACAATTTCGGGGCCGATGACCCCATGACCACCATCGATCCTTGTCATCACCGTAGAACTGGGAAATCCCCTTCACCCCCCTTGGCCAGCTTCCATCAGCGAGAGGAGTCTAACTTCTCTTTTCATGAGTGCTGGACGCTCACATAGAGGCGTTAACCCCTCGGAGGAAGTATGGCGTCTAGTCTCAGGAAGGGCTTTCAACCTGAGTTGTCCAGTGGGGATCTCGTGGAGGTGGCCTGACTAGATTTCCCAGAAGGTACTAGCTACCAACCACTTAAATGTTTGGCGATAAGGGAGAGCCCTCTCACCCCCATTCACTCCCACACAGACGACCTCGAGAGAGATTTAGCCACCCTTCGGGTAAAAACCCTACATACGTTGCCTGAGGACCACCATGAGGAGGAAGTCTGCCAGGATTACCGGACAAGGAGCAACCCCCAGGCAGAGAGGGGAAGTATCTTGTCTCCTCTGAGTTGGGGCAATCGTCACAAGGGCTAATAAGCTTCCAACCCCGACCTAGTGCTACCACGCTATTAATGTTGACAGCAAAAAAAAAAGTATTTTCCGAAAGCTTTTTTTTTTCAACCAGAATAAATCTACTATAACTACAAGCTTACAAAATAAACTGTAGTACAAAGCCATAAACATTTAATCGAGATAGCTCTATTAAATAACTGAGTTAAAGTTTCTCGCAGATTGATTGGCTGACAGGAACACGTGGTACACTTTACTTAATCTAACGGGAAGTGTCTCCCATGGACAACTCTTATACAAAGTATATCATATTAACGTTACGTGAGTTGCATTGTGATAACTTATATTAAAGAAACATGATAAGTATCTTTACAATATGTCTTCTTTTCATTATTCTAAGTTACGTTATCTCGATAAGATCCATATAGCCCATGTGCCAGACACAAAAATATTGCATTCCCGTATAATTTGGGGGGACCAGGCGAAACTTTTACCACACAAAACCATTAAAGCCATTTTAGAAAGGTAGCAGTCAAAAATGGCGGTGGACGTTGATTTTTGAATGCCACTTATCTCTGGTTCAGATTATTTGATTTGAACAATTTATTTTCTAAACAAAAACTTATTTAAATTTATTTCCTTTTGTTCCGAGGTAAAATTGTCGTAGACCAGGTGGTTTTTGGGTAAATATTACAAAAAGTAAATTTTGAAGTATATGCTAATTATTTATTAGAGTTTGACTGAGAAATAGCCATATTAAAAAAATCAATATCAGTCATAACAAAGAATGTTATCTTCACTTTTAAAAAAAGTCATCCAAATCTAACAATCCGTGCATGAGATATTGCCAGTGTTATATACGATGACACCTTGTAAATGTCTTCGTATTTACTGCATCAACTTTTTTATGTATTAAACTTATTATAGAATTTAATTATAATATACTCGTATCTCAACATAATTGATTAATAAACTAAAACTTTCATTTTATTTTAACTAAATTTAAACTACTAACAAAACATGATACGATTAATTAAATTGGTTCGTTATGTTACAATATTCATTGCGCAATATTCTATTAAGTTTCCATTATATATTTGATTTTTAATTTTTAAAATTATTTCAGAATCTATTCATTTACACTGAAATCACTGTCTTAGTGGTCAAAGTATTCCCACTTCCACTTGATTGCTTGAATACGTTGGGTTCGAGCCTTCACATCCCTTGCACCTGCATCTCCCTCCACAATTTAATCTGTTCTGTAAGAAAGTTGGCATTTCTTTGTAGAACAATCGCATCAAAGTTTATTAAGAACCGTTTCTGGTGCAGGAAGTCCTATCATCCATTCAACTGTTAAATTTCCTTCTTCGTCATTGCCCCATCCATAATCATCAGGGTCTGGAACGTTTGGTGGGTTTTCTAGACTTCTAATCCAAACTCTTGATTGGTAGTTGGCTCGTTTTGTATGTTGCTGTAACATATCCCGTCAAGGTGGTAGCTGGCAACTGTTGATCCGGCCTCCTTTTGCTCTGAATAAATGATAGCGTAGCTCGTTTGCACTTTCAATTTTCGTGTTCCTTGCAAACATTTCACATACGAACTTCTCAATCGTTTTCATCAACAATTTAGTTTTACTCTCACTATTTCCTATTAACATTCTCCAGCAAATTATTTTGTGACCACTCTTTATATGACTAAATTTAATAACTTCTTTGGATCCCCGCTTGTCTCTTCCTAAAGATTTGATAGAGATTTTACGATAGCCATAAAAAATAACATCAATCGTTTGACTAGAATTTCCTACATTTAGAACTTGAGAAAGGATTATCCTCGACAGTTCTTCGAATGTTCTTTGTTCTCTGTGTATTGCCTGAAAAATTCCCATTGCATCTATTATGCTAGCTGAGATCATTTGTGGTTTTTCACATGGTGTTGCAAAGTTTTCTAAATAATAGGAAAAGGCTACCTTGTTGGTCTTTTTCACTGAGCCATCGGCATTAGCTAGAGCCCATAGCAGAGGTGTGATAGGATAGCTATATACTTCTCTCATGTCCAGGAGTTGATTTCATGCAATGAAAGTCATTTTGCTGAAAATATCTCTGTCACATTGAAGAATCACTTCTTTGTTAGAAATTTTAGTCTTAAATAATTTTTTAGGCCAAACTGTTTTCAAAGCAACTTTTTTGATGGATTCAAAAAAAACCTGTCCTTTTCCAATATGACTCCTAAACTCATCATATGCAGTTTGGCCTTTTTCTTTGGCGTTCAACCAATCACTACTTATGCCATCTAGTACACTTATACTATTTGACAAATGAACAATATTTAAGGGATTTAAGTAAAATGGATTTGTCCACTAACTTTGAAGAAGCTCAATTAGGGAAGAAACCTCTTTTTCATCCTTCACTATTCGAGGAGTCTGAAGATCATTATGAGATTGTTTTTCTTCACTTAAATACAATACACCATGAAAGTTTCTCAATGCTAATGCTCTATTTTTTGCATTTATTTAGGGCCGTGCCAGCACCTCTAATGATGTTGAGGCCACGTGTACCTCCAGGTATTTGGGTATCTTTATTAACCCTCTCTTCGATTGCCTGATCAACTAAAATTCTGGAGCAAGGATTCTGATCCTTTAGCTGAACAGAAAACCCAGATTAAAGAAAATTCTTGTAGACAAAAGGGCTTCTCTCTTGCAGTTTAGTCATTTCAATGAAATGATAGGAAAGTTATCTGGTATAGTTTACGCTATCCAATGTAAAGCGCTAAGGGATCATCTTTTCTACGCAGTACATGCACAAGAACCAATCATCTTCTCTGTTAGCTCTGAGAAATTCTAGTAATATTTCGACCACATCTACATAAGTGATCCAAAAAGAAGACAGTTCTCAGGTTTCAGATCTGAGCATGTTCAAATATTTGCTGAAGTATTCAAAAGCTATGTGACTATGTAAGCTATTGCACGTAGTCTTACGAGTTTCATGGAAAGTATTTAGATGCAGCTTATTAATGACTTCAATGAGTTGTTTTTGATCAAAACCTAAGTTATTCCCATCAATCTATTCAAGGAACCCAAACCAAATTACCCTAAAACATGCTTCATACATCAGCTTGTGAAATCGAATTGCAGGGTTATATTGTTTCCCGTCCAACATTTTGTCAACAGATCCCTCAGCTATGATATCAGATTCAACAGCTAAATTTCTTAATCCACTTTTACAAAAAAATTGCCCAATTATTGATAATAAGTTGTATCTAATGTGAAAGTTCTCCATCATTGGAAAGATTCGCCATTCTTTGTTATGGTGTGACCACAAAACTTCCATGGCTTTGGAAAAAACTGCTTGATACATCACCACAACAATGTAGTCCAAATCAAGATGTGCTCGGATACTTTCACTTATTTTTAAAATTTCTGGCACAGTTGAAATTTCCGTAGCTGGAGCATTGGTCATCCGCAAGTAGCTTAGTGTGTCTGGTCTAACAATTTGATTGTCTCTTCTCAAAATGTTGAACCCAATCCAGAAACTTGTCATCTGACTGAAAATCGGACCATCTCTTTAATACCCATATGAAGTTGGACATTTTTTCTTTGAAAAATGAGTGGTTATACTCTCTAGGAAGATTTGACTCTTTTATTGGAGGATGACCTTTCTTTACTGCTTTTTTTTAGAAGTGGAAAGGCTTCTCTATGATATTAATCTTTCTTACTTTCTTGCTAGCAATTTCACTAACTTTTCTGTTTGGTTTGCAATAAAGAGTTTTTGGATGAATTATTATTCTATTCACTAGGTGATTTGTAACTGCCTCATTAAGAATATCCTCCCTCCTATCTATATTGTCAAAAGCAAGTACTGTAGGAACTCTAAAATGGGTAT
The DNA here is from genome assembly GCA_902141375.1 of Timema poppense. Taxonomy (NCBI): domain Eukaryota; kingdom Metazoa; phylum Arthropoda; class Insecta; order Phasmatodea; family Timematidae; genus Timema; species Timema poppense. The sequence goes on from CABFOV010000318.1 coordinate 100,641, forward strand.
CAGTAGGAAGAGGTATTTATATATGTTTTCTTGCTTCTCAATACATCAAGCTGTGTAAATTTCAAGAAGTTTGGTAACACTACAACTATGTCCAAGTCGATTTAACATCTTTAACACATCTATGTTCCCAGTAAGAGTCTTAACAGCTATGAGAATGAGTAAATGCTAATGAGCTATGAACTGTCTATGAGATATTCCGTATAAAATATATTGTGTGATAGACCATATCAAAACTTCTTGACGTAATGAGGTAATACTAATTATTTTGGCTAGAAACTTTTTCAAAATTTCAGGCCCATATTGATAATTAATATTCAATAATTCATTACTTGGTGGCTATTCCTGTTCATGTGGGATGGAATATCAAACAGATTTCCTGAGAACCTCTGATGCTAATTGGACTTGTTCATCAACATTGAACTCCTGTTGGTAGCTCTCGAGTTTATTTTTCACTTTTATGAAGTCAGTTGTCAGGATTTGAAAGCTATAGCTTGCTGGAGTTATATAGACTTTGTTAACTAAATTAATACATTGCAAAGTTGACTCAAACGTTGTTTCTAAGGGGTAAGGCAAGTTCTTTTTTGTAGATTCCGTAAGTTCTTTGAATCCATTTTCAGCCAAGGAAGATTTCATTTTACTAAGGAGTTCTCCTTGAATCACAAAACGTGGGTTTTCAAATAAATCTGATCGTATAAAATGGTTAAGATTGTCATAAGCAGCTGCTGCCTCTGCTTCAAAATATGGATCCAGGTTTGTACGAATTTTATTTGGCTTGCTCCTGGTACAAGCCTTATAACAAGTTTTATAGTAGTGGGCTTCGGCTGCTTAAATATCTCTCACCGTGAGAGCCAATATTTTGTCATTCATTAATTGACTGGCTTCACCTATGAGAGTCCTATCGGCGCTAAGATCTACAGCTTGAATTAACTTTTCCCTACTTTTTGACACCTTATTATATTTCTCTATTTTATCACAAAATATGCAAATTGGGTATTATGTTCTGCTTTCTTCTTTCCCACTTTTTCGCCCAGGAAGAGTTTTTTTATAACATTCATTATAGTCTGGGCATAAAGCAGGGGGATCCCATGAAAGCTTGTCCAGAATTATCTTATGTGTAAGCCCAGATCTACAATCTCTATGTTAATATATATAGATGACATTTATTTGCTGTTTAGGGTGGCTTGAAAATTCAATATCGGCCGAAATGTTCTAATGTTTGAAGCGTTATATAATGCAGTCCATGACTCTTGGTTTTTTAAATTGACAATATCGTCTTTTGATGCATCTGAACCACATATAATGCATTTGAACCACATATAATGCATTTCAATGGTTCTAACTTGAGTTTTTTGGTAACTTCCATCATTTTAATCAGTTAATGCACACTGTTAAACACCTGAAGCAAAATCAAAGACAGTCCAAGTGGTGTTCTACCAAACAAATATGGTTAAACAAAGAGCAAAATAAATATTAGTAGCCTACTAACTAAATGAGTATCCAAATGATTGACCCTGCTTGAAACCTTCATAAGTGTATATTTTTTAGGGTAGTATATTCATATCTTGTATTAAAATGATCAGATGTGACTGTTAATTTTTAAATTAAAGGGTACATTATAATTCATGTTTCATCTAATAAACTGATTTTCTTTAAATGCAGTTGTTATTTCATAAAACACTAATTCAAGAAGTCAGTACAGACGCACTTTTAATTTTATTTAAATTTCAAATGAAATTGTTGGTTTATCAACAATTTTACTAGGGGACAAAAGTAAAGAACATTAAAGAAGCTTTAATTATTTTTAATTGCTCAGATGGGATTGAACTGGACCCAAGCTAAGTGGCATTCAAAAATCAACGTCCACTGCCAATTTTAATGGCCGCCATATTTGATCGCTGCTTTTCTGAGATAGCCAGCATGGTTTTTCGTACTCTACATGAGCCATTGAATGAGCGGTAGAAGTCTGGTCTGGTCCCCCTCAAATTATACTACAAAATTGTCAGGCCCATGGACTAATATTTGAGTTATAGAGCTGTAAATTGTTGGGCAATATGATGTTTAATAATTTGACATCAAAGTAAGTTTAGTTAAATTTGAACAATTATAGTGTGTACTTAAATATCCATATTATTTTTGTGTGTATATATATAAAGTTTATTTAAAATGTTTAGTTTTGTGAAATGATATAATTTATTTGTGCGAATGTTATTGCTTTCATATATTTATATATATGAGGAATATAAATGTTGTGACAATTTCCCCATCCTTCAAATACCTCCTATTGTTTTTTCTAAAGTTGAAATAATTATAATATTTAAAGTAAATCACACATAAAGGTCTTGTTTGCAAAATAAACTACTAGAAAAACCAAAGAAAGAAAAACGTTAGTCCATTATAGACAGTAAAAATTTTAAATTTAACTTAAATATTATTGATGGAGTTCATACAAAGATATGATTTTATTTATTTTTATTTGACTTATAGAAATAATGGTTTGATAAAAACAAAAAAGCAAGAAAATTCTATTTTAATTTATTCTGCCGAAAGTTATTTATCTTTTAGAGAAAATATGTGTCTCTTTTCATAAACTATAATTTTGTTTATGTTGTATCTTGTATGGACAAAGTACGATTAAAATTAAGTTGTTGGTTTTATTTAACTGTAACATAATGAATATTTAAATTTGATTGAATGAAAAATGCATTGTCCAATAAGTTCATGAAATAAGTTAATAACTCTAAACAGATGTGTGTTTGTTCATTACTAGATAAATGCTTCCACAAAAACCACTAAATGTTGTAATAATATATCAGCTAATATCTGCACTTTATTTATATATAATGGGCTAACACAAGCGCAACATTAATTACAATGATACTGTACTTGATTTATGTTGAAGAAAAAAAGGAAATATTTTAGTTACGTAATACGTATCAAATATATGTACTTTAATGAATGAGGTTTTCCATGGAAAAATCTTCAAAGTATTCTCTGGGTGTTAAGTGGTTCAACCATCACTTTTAAATAAACATAATAACATTCCTTTTTATTTGTTATAATATTTTAGCTATGTATTTACATAACGTGTATGATAATTTTAATAACTTGTTTTGTATTATTTTTATTGATTTCCATGGAAAACCTACTACGTTTAACCAGCACATATTTTTATTTATGTGTTTTGAAAATTGTATTAGATTAGAAAGGTTATTCAAACTAACTTGAATAAAAACATTTAATAAGTGATTATATTTCTTAAGTGTATTTTTATATTCCTTTACTCATTGAAATATTGTCTGAAAAGGGACATTGATAATGAAACATTTGATATTTGGATTATAAAATACAACATATTATAATAGCACCAAATTTTACTTGTTTGATTTATTTTTTCAACAGACAAACTTGAGCAATAATCAATTAAACATTTCAAGATTTTACTTTATCAGACCATGAAGATTTAAAAAAAAACTAACTTGCTTTTAAATTGTATCTATTTTATTGTTACTACCATGAAATTGTTAATATATTCTAATGTTGATGGATTAAATAACCAAGCTATTATATTTGTTGGTTATGGTTATAGTCGCATCTAAATATATTGTTTAAAAATGACACCTGAACACAGGAATCGAACCCGGGACCTTTGACTTAGTTCACCTAGATAGCTTAGGGGTAGAACTTATTAGTGCACTAAGCCAAAGGTCATTAGTCTGATTCCTGTGTCCTGGTGTCATTTTTCAATCTAAACAATATTATTCTAATTTATTTTATAAACTTTGTAAATTTTATTCAACGCTGTTTTTATTAATTTTCATAATTCAACCCATCTACCTACATCTCTAAATGAAAATTTTTTAGCAGAATTGTCTTGAATTTTGAAATATATACTTTTATTTTTGGAGCAGGTGAAACGCACAGAGGCGATAACAGTAAGTGTTAATCTTTTAAATTTAAGTCTCAATGTAGGTTGACAAAATTTTAATCGAAATTTATAATATAAATGATGAAAAAGAAGTAGAGTACTGTAATTTAAATACATTGTATAGTACAACAATATTAATCATTTTGTTGGAAAATTTAAAAACCGAACAATCGAATGACAAATTGTATTAAAAATACTGTGAAAGATCAGCATGAGTTACCTAATCACAAACAAAATTCAAAATTCTGATTCCGATTAAAATAAAAATTTAGTTCAGTCTCAATGCATTAAAGGAAGAGTAAATTTAATTAGTTGAACCAGAGGCTTAATATTACTATTATATCACCAAATCACCAAACATATTCAAAATAATTAGTTTTAAAGACATATGGACCTCTCTGGAACCAAAATGATAGGCTGGAGTGAGATCAAAAATCAAAACCAAAGTGCAATGTGATGGGTGCTTACAAGTGTTAAAAGTTTGTTCTTAATTCCATTGACTAGATAAAAAGCAAAACAGAAAAATACATGATGGTCATGTTAGTGTTTTTACCCATTAAATAGAAAAAAGGATCAAAGAAACACAAAATTATTGTGATTAATTATCTATTGTATTGAGAACAATTATTATGAAAATATATCTAATGTTATATTTTACACCTACATAAATAAATATCATAGTTTCAAATATGATACAAAATAAAAGCATAATTTCTAGCATAGTACATTTATTTTATTGTGATAAAAATTGAGACTTAGTTATATATATCATATTTTAATGTATTTTAATAATTCCAATAATTTGTTTTGTTTTAAGTATGATAGTAAAAGTCCACTGAGAACTTATGAATCTGTAATTATTGAATGTAAAATTTTATAATATGTTCTACACTTTTCCATTTCGCATTTATTTTTTTATTGTAAACTTTTTTTAGCAACCATTATGTTTCAAAGAAAGTTGTTTTAAGATGTGAGTTAATAATTTGTAAATTTTCTTAAAGTGGTATTGTGTTTTGAATAAATGGATGAATAAATGTGACCAAAATATTATAAAATAAAAGCTGTAATATTTAGTTGTGATTCACTAGAACACATTATTATTAATTTCATTTCATGTCAATTCTATTTTATTGGGTTTTTTCTGGGTTCATTTAAACTTTTATTTTATTTAAGGTATTTAAAGTGCATTTTCTGAACCGAATGATTCTATCAAAACACAACTAACATAAATCGTTTACATACACAACACCCACTAAACACCCAGCCCTTCAGCCATAAATGCATTGGTGTTGAAGGGAAAAAACCCAGATTAATTATTGATAATTTTTTCTGCCGTGCCGGTAAACAAATCAGAAACCCTTATCTCATTAAACAGACACACTACTGATTAAACTAAGGTGTTTTTACACTATGGTTATTAATAACTTAATGTATGGGTTATATATGAAGTGATGAGGGTAATTATAGAGTAGTTGCACCCGCATTATCATAAAGGAGTAATATGAAAGCCACCGGCAGAAGCAGAAGGGAGCGCAAGTATTTTTAGAGTTTTAATAGAATATAAATATTTTGGTTAAAATAAATAAATTATGTCTCCAGTAGCAACGTAGAGTTTAGTTATCTGCACATGTTAATATCAACAGAACTTTAATATCTTTCAAGAGTGTCTTAGAATTGTATCAAAACTTTTTAAATAAAGAGAAAAAGTTTTGACAAAATCCCAGGACACCCATGACAGGTATTCAAGATATTTTGATACTAGCATGTGTAGAAAACTAAACTCTACGTTGCTACTGGAGAAATATTTTATTTATTTTGGCAAAAAAAAAAAATGTAATGCTCCAAAAATTGTAAAATTACTCGCGTTCTCTTCCGCCGCACCTTAAGGCGGCAGCCCCGTTCAGCAAGAAAGTATCAATCGCTGTCGGGCCTTAAATACAATGATCTTTACCGATTTCTGAAACTAATTCTCCTTTCTGTCTAATATTTCCCTTTTAACCTTCACTTACAACCATCCTTTGTAATTTCAATAAGAAAGAGGAAAAAGAAGATAACAAAATTTTTTATCTCAAGGTAAAGAGAAATATCGCTTCTAGTTCTCAAATATCTTAAAATTTTCAGTTGTGAACATATCAAAACATCTTTGTATTTGTTATAGAAAGGTCTAAATCCCTTTTATATCAAGCCTATATCCATAACTTCACAAATATGCTTTTAAAAAAAGTTGTTAAAAATGAGCTAATGTCACTTGTTCACATTTTTTCATTAAGGCCCTTGACCCTGTTGAGTGTAAGTCTAAAACCTATTTTGTGGGATGGTGGGCGGAGAGTGAAAGGCGTGGCGTGGCTTCACAACCGACCAAAGTAACCTTCCGCGCCAACAAGAACAGATGGATCACTGAAACTCTATATGGCGCTAGCTACCGGACAGGTCTTGCGGAAAATTCATATGTTTGGAAATATCAGTTTTCTAGAGAACTAGTGAAATGTTTATGTTAATATTTTCAACGCCTCTTCTAAGATAATGTATAAATGTTTATAAATTGTTACCTTTTCTTATTTTTTGCTCTGAAGCCGGCAGTTTTCTATTTTCCGGGTGTACTTAAGGTTACTTGTCCTAAATTGTTCTCCACTCTCCCTACAAGCAAATTCTATTACATTTCCTCTGGTTTATAGCTCATCCTTAGCTCATTAGTATGAATATTTCGATAACTAAGATGGATAGGTCCCCTATTAAAACGGGATTCATACACAAACAAATGTTATTTAATATACATGTATATTGAATATTTTAATTTAATGACTGGTGAATCTCAACTTATAATATCAAAAGTGATTGGCAATATGTATTTAAAAAACTTTGTATAGATATGAACATAAAATATATGTAAATAAAATTAGATATGATGGCATGTGAATGAATAAATAAATAAAACATCATTTTTTATTAAAGCACGAACTATTTTGTTTTTATTTCAAAATATCTTTGAACATAGATTAATAATTTAATGTAGTTAAAAGAAATTATAATACATTATAACAATTGAAGTAATGAACAAGAAATGTGTTAAAAACACAATTTGGTTTGCTATGATATTTTATAAAATGGAGATCAAACTATACAATTGTGGTAAAATGTAGGTTTTAGAAAAATTGATAAACTTATGGTGTATTTAGATACAGATACAATTTATTACTTAAATATTTTTTTAAATTATATGAGAGATAATTAAATGATAATTACAAAGATGTGGTTGTTTATATTCATAATTGAGCTAATTTTAGTTTTTAAACCTTCAAGACCAGAACCTTATGTTTCATATTTGGACTTAACATATGGCTGGTCATCTTGGAAATACGTGTGAATTATTTTTTCTATAGGAAACAAAGAAACCAAACAACATTAAGTTTTTAAACCTTCTAGAAACGAAACTACTATTCCAATTCTGGATTTTAAAAATACTTGGTCAGTTTCAAAACCTATCTCAGATATTCAGCCTATGGTAGAATAAGGTTTAAAAAATTCACCTTCTCCAAAAATTGTCAAATAATACCTTTATTCAAAATGTACATTTTAATAGATTAAACTATAAATAAAGAGATGATATGATTGAGTCTTAAACTATCGTTATATTTCAATGAATTATTGTAATACATGATAGAACATTTGATTCAAACAGTTCAAGACATTGTGTGTCGGTTGCAGCCGGCTATTATCGTGTGAAAGCTGAAGGCTGATAATATTTCTGAATATTGAATGCCTATAGAGTAAATTTGTAATTATTTTGGTTACCAAAGGCTCGGCTATAAATATTGTAAGTTCTAAATGTATACACTACTGTTTGGTTCATCAACAAGTAAGTATGTTAAATTATTTAAAATTGTAGCTCTATCTCGTAAACTAGAAATATTTTTACGAAATGTTACTATTTACGAATGAGCTAATTACAATTTTTATATTTATGTAAAGGGGTTAATAAATCTCATCAAAACAAATATTTGTAGGGAATTTATATCCAATTAGTAATATTTTAATTTAAAATGTTTGAAAAATATCTAGTTCATCAACATCTCCGTGGTTTGGTTGAAAGTAGCTTTGGATCGTAGCTACTTAGTACTAACCTGGTGTGAAATAGAATGTGGTACGAAGGATTCTGAATTATCTATGTGTTGATAACACTTAACTTATGTTAAGAGCTTTAAAAACCAAAATTTACTTAATGACTACTAGCTAGGGATATTTTATTGCACCTTAATTTTGATATTTTTTAAATTGTAAATAAGACAGTATTCATTTTATAAATGTATAAAGTTTCAGGGGAAGGGTAGGCTATCCTAGACCACTAACCTTACTCTTTACCCCCAACTCACCACCCAAGACTACGGCTTGCTTTTTATTATTATACTACTATAAAGCCACACGGCTTACTCACTCAATTACATTAATGTTTACTCACTTCCAGAAGAGCTAGAAACGAAATTTGGCAAACTTATACCTTCTAGCCTGTAACCGACGGTAAAATTCGAAAAAGTTTTTGCAACTTTAAAGTCGGCGCGGACCTTTCTTTGGAGGTCTCTTGAGGCTAAACTGTAAAACCTATCAAAAAAAACGGATCTGGAATTACGTTATTTTACATCCACTTGCAAAGAAAACTCACCAGGGGCTTGGGGGTGGAGCCCCCAACGAGCAAAGCGAGTCATTATATAGTACCAGTGGCGTGTCATGGAGAGTTAACCAGTGTAGGTAGAACTTGTTAAAACCTCACCTACCTATGACAAGTCATCACCATCTCTCATGAGAGATGGAGTTCCAATCCCTGTAGTGTGTACTCAGGGTAGTGTTCCTTAAATGTTATTTCTGACATCTCTTCGTGCAAGTGTGTGTACATTTCCTCTATATATATAATCCTCATTCGTATCCCACTATCGTAATTAATGTATGCTTATAACCCGAATGGATACTTAGACAAGGTGGAGAAAAATTGCATGTTCAGCTTCAACTAAATCTTACTATACTAACAACACTCCACCAACACATCAATGGATATTACCTAACTCTAGTAAGAGCTCTTGCCTTGAAATGTCTCATCAAACAAATGACTTACCTGTAGTTCTGAGGTGGTGAGGGCTTCAGTCGCGTGGCTCGGCCACGAATAGATGGCGGGCAAGGCGTTGTGGTAGTTGTAATCGTATTGTTTGTCAAGGATGTACGCCATCTTGTCCTTCGGCTCGGGGTAGGTATTGGCCCGACCTAAGAGAGAAGTATTTAAAGGTTTACAAGCTAGGATTAAATTTAAGATTATTGTGCATTATAATAAACAAAACAAATAGGCCTAAACTTGAATTAGGAAAATTTCAAGATTTTAATCAAGTTAGCCCTATTTTTAGCATACATTAAATGGATGGGTCGTTTGACATTGAACAGGATGTTAGACAAGGTTGTGTTATGCCTCCATGGTTGTTTAATGTATTCATGGATAAGTTTATAAAAGATATATGTGAGGACGTGGTTGATGTACTATACAAATGTGCAATGTGAATGTTAGTGTGTTGCTATAATTATGTCGATGATACCGTATAACAAGTAAGTGATTTTGTGTAACTGGGCCGAATTTTCTGTAAAAATGGAAGGATGAATGGTGAAATCGACAGATGGGTGAATGAGGACTATTGCAAAGAATGAATTAGTATAGAAAGAGGAAAAGGTGACAATATATAAAATTGGTTTTTTTTTTCATAGATGTAAGCTTGAGCTTGTCAGGAGAAGCAAAAGAGTAAGGGGAATGAGGTTGGAATGAGATATCTAAGAAATGTATAAAGATAAGTATAAAGATAAACTCGAATGGACAGAGTCAGTATTGAATGGGTGCTGAAGAGTGTGGTTTTAAAGGGAATCCCAGAGGTAAATGTGAAAGAATCGGCTTACTTTGTTTTGGACATGTTGAGAGTATGATTGTGGATTGGGTGACAAAGCAAATATATGAAGGTAGAGTGTGTGTGTGTGTGTGTGTGTGTGTGTGT